>JBBYHH010306210.1:0-21081 GCA_038382905.1 Daphne laureola
TTAAAAATTAAATTAAATATAAAATAAAAAATTAAATATTTTAAATTTATTTTTATGGGACGGAGATAGTAGTTTTTAAGAAGATACGATTTTTTGTAGTTTAGCCATAGGGTTGGCGGACTAAAGAGTCACCAAATGTTCCAACTTCAACCAACTACCGATCAAACAAAATGTAAAGAGCAGTATTTTATTTTATTTGGTTCGGATAACGCATTGATTGACATGAGATGACAGCCGTCGATTCGGTTCGGTTCGAACCAGCTTGATCAACGGTCACGATTGATTGGCCGTGTACGTTTGATTGTTTTGTTTTATAATACCCTCCCGCTCTCAGTTGTCTCTCTCGTCTACTTCAGATCAAGAAATCGGAAACCCAAACCCTAGACCAGATCATAAAACCTATCAAATCAAATCGATTGATTATGGACTCGATCCAGTGCAAACGCAGCTTCACTGCACCCATACTACTCTTGCTGCTCTGCGCCCTCGCACACTTCACTCAGGCCACCGATGTTCAGTATTGCGGTAAGTCTCGTTGCAATTTCTGGTTCTACTGGCAGCTCATGATGATGAATTGCATATCCTTTTCTTGTTCAATCTCGTTTGATATTTGCTTGATCATCAGATAAGAAAACGGATTATGACGTTAAAGTGAATGGAGTCGATATTGCTCCTTTTCCGATTGCCAGAGGCCAGATGACTTCCTTCAACATCTCTGCTATCTCAGGTACTATCCGGATTCCCAAGCCTGTGATGATGATTCATCTGAATTTGAATGTGTTTACAGCTCCGCCAAACTTTTTCCTGATGTTTCTTATGGTACTCATATAATTTGCGATGTGGCTGTTACAGTCTAATCGGGTTTGGGTTTATTGATGAATACAGGTGCAACCATCTCTGGGGGGAAATTGTTGATCGAAGTTTCTTACTTTGGTTGGCACATACACAGTGAAACCCATGATCTTTGTGCTGAGACATCGTGTCCCGTATCAGTTGGTGATTTTGTGGTTGCTCACTCCCAAGTCTTGCCAGGATTCACCCCTCCTGTGAGTTCAACTTCACTATTATGCTCCCTTGTTCAAGCTTTGATTGTTTTAGTTTCTCTAGTATTTGTGATATTCCCAAGTCTCTTTAATATTTTCACCATTTATAGCTTTTCTCTGAAAGCCTTATTATTTGTCTAAGTGAGTACATTTGTTAGACCATGAGACAGTAATTTGATGGTATGTAAAGAACTTCATCTGCTTGCCATTATATTGATATGTGTTTCAGCTTTGAAAACATTTTTGTTACCATAAGTTCATGATATATCTTGCTGCCTTTAAACCTTCAAGAATAGGTTATCTTGGTTCCTTGTCTCAACTTATGAGACCTTCCCACCTTGTCACCCCTCTGTTTATCGTCTAATGCGTATTAATTTGCGTGTTGCACTGGTTTTAATTCTCATTTTGAAGAGAATTCAATATGATGGCATCCTATGAATTGTATCATGTCTCATCAGGTTCATTAATGGTTGATCAATGCTAATTTAATGTTTTTGTTGGGCTTTCTTTTACTTGATCAAATTGGCAATATTTATTAGGTTAACCTCGTATTGAGTGTAAGAACATGATTCTATGTTTGGTCATGCTCAGAACTCAAGCCAAAATTCTGATCTCTGCAGGGCTCTTACTCTCTGAAGATGAAGATGTATGATGCAAATAAGAAAGAGCTCACATGCATTGCTTTCGATTTTGACATTGGGTTCATCGCTTCATCTGTGGCTGAGATGTAAATCAAGATTAAAAGAGTATGTAAAGAAGGCCTTCTAGTTGTTGGCTGTTGTTGTTTTAACCGGTTTCATGTATCTAATACTCTGTATCTGAATCAGGACACGTTAATGCAACTATTTATTCACTGGTATGTCATCCAAGTACTAGTGATCACAAGTGGTTGGTTTGGTGATCTCCTTTTCCTTCATTGGCTACTCCTTTCGTCCTAAATGGGTTGTCATTTTTCCGAAAAAGGATTTGTCGATTTGATGAAATGAATATAGAGGTAATGTGATGTGAATACATCCTATGACGTAAGTGTAAATTACATTTATATAAGATATAAGTGCAATCATATGAACAATGGAGGATAAAGAACGTAAATCTGTCAAAAGTTGAGCACATTGCAGATCGAAGAATGTTAAGTGACAAGATGAAAGAAGTTGGAGGAGAAAAGAAATATTTAATTCCTTACATTTAAATAGGGGTTGTTTAAAACTTTTAAATAGACAATATATGAAAAACATTTTTGCAAATTGAGAGAAAATTCTCTACTTCTTCATTACATTTTTTCATTCAATTATTTTAAGGTTTTGATCAAATTCATCAAAAAGCCAAGGTTTTCTTCTATATTTTGAGTCTTGAAGAAAGAGTTGTTGGATTCATCTTCATCAATCATTCGCAATGATACTCTTCCACTAGAGCAAATTCTTTGGTTCAAAAAAGAATTAACCAAAATTCTATCAAGTTCTTCTCTAGTTTAAGAAATATCCTCAATTGTGTTTTTTTTTATGAGTCCTCACTTGTGTTTTTAAATAGCCAAGAAACACATCATAATGAGTCCATGTGAAGACTGTGGGCAGAATAACTCAAATGATATAAGTATAAAAGATGGGACTCTGTGGCTGAAGGTAGAGGTAGAGTGGAGTTTAAGAGAATTAGTGCATGAAATTGTATTTTGAAATTGATAATAGAAAAGAGACCAATTAGTAATTGTTTTGGGATATTGGTTTATATATAATGTTGAGATCAGAGGTTGAAATCAATGCATTTTACTGCATAACTGTATTTTCATGAGACCAATTAGTTATGGAAATGAGTAATCAAAGTGATCCAATTGGAAATGATGAATGAAAATATACCCCACAATCTGCAATCATTTTACATCCCTTTGAAAAGCAACCAACAAAAATGCCTTTTTCCAGTTTCCATTCTTTTTCACTTTGTTCCTCCAATTAGCTGTGCTACCTACAATCAATCACACAATCTCTACTACTCAAATCAAAGGCTTTGATCAACCCAACCACTCTCCTTAATTCCCTCTGCTTCTTCTATTCTATCATTCTCATCACTCTCTTTCTCTTTACACTTCAATAATTCCCCAAAAAAAAAGAAGAAACTTGAGCTTCCTTCTCCATCACGCTTCCTTCAGAAATGAAAGGAGTGAGGGGCAGATTTCTAAAGAAGCTCAAACTAGTTACCACCATTTTTCATCTCAATACCTCCCCTCTCTACAAACACCACCATCACCAGGACTCCTCCTGCAAATTAGACCATAATGATCTGATCTCTCATCATGTCTCTGCAGCTAGCCTTTCTCCTTCTGTTGTGCCTGATTGCTTGCAGACCAAGAAACAAGATCATGATGAGCCTTTTCCTCAGCCAGAAATAACCTCCTCCGATGTTGTTTTTCCAGACGAAGACCTCCCGAACCTGACAGATTTCGAGGAGAGATGTCCTCCGGGTGGAGAGGATTCTGTGGTGTTGTACACCACAAGCTTGAAGAGCATCAGGAGGACTGATGAAGACTGCAAGAGTGTGAAGTTCTTGCTGGAGGGACTCAAGGTTGCGGTGGAGGAGAGAGATGTGTCGATGGACAAAGGATTGAGAGAAGAGATGTGGAGGGTTGCGGGGGAGAGGGTGGTCCCTCCAAAGGTGTTCATCAGAGGGAGGTACATAGGAGGAGCAAAGGAAATTGTGAGCCTCCATGAACAAGGGAAGCTGAAGAAGCTTTTGCAAGGGATTGGTTTGAGACTATCAGGGAGTGAGGTTTGCTGTGGATGTGGGAATTTCAGGTTTGTGATTTGCTCTCATTGTAATGGAAGCTGTAAGGTCTACACAACAACAAATGGTGGTGATGATGATGATTATGATGATGGATTGTTTCTTAGGTGCAGTAACTGCAATGAGAATGGACTTGTCAGGTGCTCAGTTTGCTGTTAATGAACAAGATCTCTTTAACATATGATTCTAATGTTCTTGAACCTGTATATCATGTACCATTTAATTATTAGAAGCAATTCATGATCATCTCAATTGTCAGTCATGTTCATTTAGCAGCTAATTAGTGGATGATGAGATGATTTATCATGTATGTAGTACAGCAGAGAGAGTATTATTGAGTAGAAAATAGATTGGCATGAAGAGTGGGAAAAAGTTAGCACATGCCTTTTCTTTATGAAGATATAAAGTTAGTGTAGGAATCAAAAAAAGGGAGAAAAGTTGAGTCCTGACCCATGAGACAAGAAACTTCCTTTGCAATCACTCCACTCTCACCTTTCCTCATTAACCTACCTACTGTCTATTCATCATAATATTCATCTTCTTTTCACTTTTTTTTTTCTTTCCATATGATGGTATCACTTGGTGATGGCGACTACCTTATTGGAAATATCTCACCGAAGGCATACTGCCCGAAGAGATAATCGAAGTGGCCAAAATTCGAAGGAGATCTAGAAAATTCGTGACAATCGGGTAAGGGTGTAAAACGAACTGAATTATTCGTGAGTCAGTTCGAGCTCGAGCTCGAGCTCCAACTATATATATTAAACGAGTCAAACTTCACGAGCCACGAACCGAGTTCGAGTTGAAATTTTGGTTCGAGTATTAAAACGAGTCAAGCTCGAATATTTAAGGTTTAGCTCGAGACAGCTCGCGAACCAATTTAAATTAGGGTTGTAAAATGAACTGAACCATTCGTGAATGAGTTCGAGCTCGAACAGTAGAACCACGTTAAATGAGTCGAGATTCACAAGCCACGAACCCAAAGAACAAGACGGCTTTGAAATAATTTACAACTTTGTCCTTTTTTTTTTCTTTCTATTTTAATTAATTAGGTATTTAATTTTCATCCTTTAAAACTCCTAGGGGGTGGTTCGTGGAGTGAAGACTTCATGAAATGTAAAAATGTAGAAAATATAAACGAAATGAAGAAATCCTTAAATTTAAAATTATCAAAATCTCATTTTGGTTAAACTCTTGTCAAGAATGATCATTTTAACAATCTCATATTTGATTGGAGAAATTTATTATTTTACTTACAAATGTTCAAAAACTAAACTTGTAATTTTAAAGAGACCGTTTTGTAAAATTCTTTAAGGTTTAAGGACTTAATGTTTGTACTCCAAACGTTCCAGAAAATATGACTTGTATTTTCCTGTATGAGTTGTGCCATAAAACTTTGCATATTTTCTCTTTCTTTCTTTTTTTATAAGACTTTGCTTATTTCCTATTAAGGAAACATTTTATCACATTTTCTATTTTATCACCCTCAATTCCCCTTTTTACCCAAAAAATTATTTTTTTCATATGTCAATTTTACTTTATTACCATCTTCCAAATTTGCCCAGAGTCTTAATTTTCATATTAAATCAATTTTGCCAAGTTTTATGGAACGATGCCAAATTTTATGGAACGATGCCAGTAATATTTAAAAAGTTCGGGGACCAAAAAATGTTTGAAAGTTTGAGAGCTTTATTTTATTTCGAAATAGTATAATAATTTTACGGATTTTAACAATAGCTACCTATTGTTGGTATTTTCATTCCATGTAAGAGATGTTAATTTTTAGGATAATGGAGAATTACACTCAAAATGAAAAAAATAAAATAAAATAAAATAAAATAAAATAAAATAAAATAAAATAAAATAAAATAACTCTTTAAACTCTAAAAGATCAAAGTCATAGAATCCTACCTTTGGGCATTCTCTTGATCTGACATCATGATACTATTATTATGAGAAAGAATAAATGTAAGAAGAAGAAAAAAAGAGTAGACATGAAAAAATATAGTGAACGTATAAATTTCAAAATACTCCGTATTATAGTCACTGGCGGGCGCAAGATTTTAAGGATGTGGGGCATAATTTCTTTGTCATTTCTTCAATTTTTCTTTTTCTGACATTTTTTTTTGGTAATTTTAAATTTTCACATTCAATACTTGTAATTTCCTTAATTTAAAAAAAAAAAAAATTTAATAACATGTAAAAGCTATAAAAAAATATTGTGTGAGTTGGAGGGATAAGGTGTTATACTAGATAATATTTTGCTTATATGGATTATTAGTTTCAAGTATAAAATTTATTTTAAAATTGGAAGTGCAATAAAACAAATTAAGCAAATTGAACTATATAACGAAATATTGTAACTATTTTTTATTTTTTAAAGTATGTGAATGATTTTTTGATTTTATATAATGAAAACACTCTTATTTATTAGGAGAAAAATAATTTGTTTCATTTAATAATGGTTAATCATATTATAAATGTCTAGTTTATTTTAACATTTTTTCAAACGTGCATGACTTGTTTGCTATAATAATCAGTTTTGTATGACACAATTAGTCATTTAGCCATTTTGTTCTTCCTCTAGATGCGAGAGAGCGAGAGAGACGACTGCCTGTGTTTATTGATCTAAGTAACAGTAACGTCTTACACTATGTAAATATTTTTAAAATGGTCCCTATATTTTAATTATATAAACAAATACTACTATTATGGTCATAATTTACAGAATTTTATTGGGGCATGTGCTCCCATGATGGTCCGCTCTTTATAGTACTAGTACAAAAGTCTTATCGAGAAAAAAAAAGAAAAAGAACTATGGAGAAAAGAACAGAGCCCAACTGTCTAAATATAATACTAGTATCTCATTACGGTTTTCGAGCTACCCAAATAAAAGAGCTCAGAGGAAGATTTGTATATGTAATTGGCCCTGTATCCAAATAGGCACTAAAGTAGTTGGATTGAAACGGTAAACAACTGCGTCGCATGTTTCTGGAGATTTTAATCACGATTTTTATTAAAGATTTTGCAGATGTGATTTTTTCTTGCAATTGTGGATAATGAATATGGGTATCCATACGGTAGTTAACAACTAACCGTTGTTTCGTACCAAACAGGCTAACCCATACTTTATGTAGCCCATTAGAACCCTAACCCATTTTAAGTTATACCCATTACAACCTTAGTCCCAATTCTTCAAAACCCAACCCATTGGTATTTGTTTGATACCATAGACATAGACAAACCGCACCGTTGCTGTCTAAATCCAACCAACCAGACAAAGTGGACTTCTAACCACCGCCCGAACTTGTCACTTCAATTGGTTTTCCACCACCACCAGTGGGCAGGCCTACGCGTAAGTGAGTATTTCAACATAATCTCAACACAAGTTTGTGCACGCCATGTCAAGTGCTGCCGTTAATACATCACTCAATTCATGTTGTGTCACTTCCATTTGATTTTAAGACTTTGAAAGAGATTTCGGAGTTAAAATAAAGCTTGATTGTAGGAATGGAACACTTGTACTATTATAAACCGATCAAGCCCTTCATTTCCACCTTATGGGACATAGGTTAACCGGAGCACCCAACAGAGTTACCTTGGTTGAGACAATGTTTTGTTTTTTTTCTTAAGAAAAATAAGCTACAAGATTGGAATGGAAGGAGTCATTTGATTCCCTATGATTTTAAGACGCAAAAATTTCACGGAGTTAAAATCAAGCCCGCTAAGTGAGGATGTAAATGTCTAAACAAAACAGTAATTATCTTCATTATCATCAAGAGGGGAGAAGGAAATTAAAAAAACAAAAACAAAAACAAAACTCTCTGCTCTAGGGTAATTACAAAAACATCCCTGAGATTTTGTGAAATCTTCAATTCACCTCTCTATTTAAAAAAAAAAAAACATCAGTTACCACCCCCCCTCTCCCCCTCTCTTGACGTTTAGTGAAAACTTCAGTTATCCTCATTGACCGTTTATGGTATTAGTTGATTTTGAAAGATTTTAATGGTAATTACACTAACTATACTCCAAAACAGTTAAGAGAAAGCCTGAGCTCACCTATGTCGCAGCAGTATGGGCTCGTCTGCATTTTCGCGGCCTGAGTTCCTCCGCGTTGTGGCAATGACCAAACGACAACTACGTCTAGGCAAGGTAACCGGTTTAGGGGTAGAAATGGCATAAACAAATTCTTAGGATTGAAGTGTTAGGGTAAGAAATGTTAATGACAATAGAAGCATGTAACCCTACAATTCTTAACGGTCAACTAACAATACAGATAGTAAAGGAAAGTAATTGAAGATTTCACTAAACGTGACTGTAATTTTTTTAAAATAGTGGGAACAAACTAAAGTTTTTATCAAACTTGAGGTTTTTTTTGTGGTTGGTAATTTGACCTAAATTCTATCTAGCTGCAAAAATGCCAAGTGGATTTGGGGAGGAAGAATAGAAAAGAATGAATTGGGTTTTAATGATGAAGCCGAGAGAGATGATAAAGAGTGGGCATGGGCATGGGCATGGGGATTGGAAATCAACTTTTCAGAGTAAACAAAATGATAGATAGATTAGATATAGGCTTATAGGGTTGAAATTTAAAGTCCCAAAGTGAGCGTGACAGGGCAAAGCATAATAGTATGAGATGAGTGTGGGATTGTTTGTGTGGCTTTTATTTTGGCGGAAGAAGCAAGCTAAATGCCATTCATTCATTTTTGTTGGGGTTGATCAAAGTCAAAGTCAACTCCAATGATGCATTATGCTTATTGCTTGCCCCCACAAGAGGCAGCCCACAACAATTGCGTATGTCACTCTCATTTGAAAACACCCCAAAAACTCATCACACAACACAACCCCATTTTCCTTACCATCCCCTTTTTTGCATACCTACCCCATTTCGAAACCCACCCCCGCCCCTTCTTTTCATCCACTAATCCATCCCATAATTCAACTCTTTCCAATATCCTACATCTCTCTTGACTTTTCCTTCATCAAATCCATTGTTTGTCATTTATGTTGACTTCTCATCACCCAACCCAAACCACCACAACTTTCATGCCTCACTCACACTACCATGGATCAAAGCCAGTGGCAAGAGATAACTAAAATAGAAAAGGGAACGGGAAAAAGAAAAAAAAAAGATGTAAGGGCCAATTGACATAATTACAATAGTCATTCTCATGAGGAAAAACAATGATGTTCCAGTATCAGCCCAACTTACACACACAAAAAAAGAAAAAACTATTAAGTCTGAAAAAAACTACAATGGGGGGTGTACCTCTTTGCTCATCCATCCCCATACACATCTAAAGAGCACAACAAAATCAAACAAACAGAAAAGGTTAGGATACTCACACCTCGTCTGGAATTTACAGTCTACCTATGCAGCAACTTCAGTTATTGCAATATCGATTGCGGATGGTTCCTCTTTCAACATTTCTACAGCCGCGACAATTTGCTCTCGTTGCAAATACTCTGTGTAGTGAAACTCGATCTGCAGCCGGTGATGCAGTGGTTTTGATCCCAACAACCCTTTCTTCATATCTGCCTGCAGCTCTCTGATAGGTATAGCAGCCAAAAAGCTCCTTATGTATTCCTTGCATGCCTCTTTCCCTCGACACACAACCTCCTCAACCTCATTCCCCTTTGCCTGTTGCACATCCTCAACGGTTACTACAGACAAACCCCCTTCATTCCCCTTAGCATCCTGATTCTTCACCGGTTCAACCGCTACATTCTGTTGCTCAGCCTTTGGCTTCTCATCCGATGGCTGTCCAGTCGCGTTAGGAAGATTAAAGATTGTAGTATTGCTGTCAAATTTCAAAATGTATGCCTGATTGCATCCCTCGTAGAGCCTCTCGCCCAATGTGTCAATGATGTAGTAAGCTTCTCTCTCGACCTTGAGAATGAAAAAATGGTCGTTCCAACTAACAATATAAACAAGCGGCTCACCGCTCACAAGACATTTTTCGGCAGCATGGCTAATCTCATCCCAAATACTCTCAAAAGACATGGCACCATGCAGAAAGTCAAATTTACCCTCATCCAATCCATCTGGATGGAAAAACCCGATGAAAGATTTCCCCGGCACTACAGAAAGAGGGCACACTTTTGCTTGCAGAACAGTTTCAAGATCAAAGTGCTTATCAGGAAATCTCTCTCTGTATTTTTCATTCTCACACAGACTCCTCCATTCCAAAGAACCTTCCCTGATCAGACAATCAAATTGAGACTTGATGGGCATCAAATCAGGGTTGCTTTGGAACCAATCAGCAATGACAGCAACAAGAGCCGTGCAAGCACTTTCGCCAGCTGCTCGCTCGCTTCGCTGATCAATTGAAGCAAAGAAGACGTCTGCTTGAAGCTTCAAGTGTCCATCGCGACTTATCAAGTCTTTACTTTCCCAACTGCCTACAGCAAAACCGTCCTCCCCAAAATCAGAAATTGATGATCTATTCGCACCCGATTCATCATCAGTCTTCTGCCACTGCCAAGACATGGTATTCTTGTTAGCTTCAATTTCAAGCATACTGTAAAGAAAGATGCACCAATATAATGTACATCTTAAAACTAACAGATGAGAACTGGGAGAAGAAGCTATCCCACCAAATGGAAACTAAACGAGGCATCGGTCTGGAGCTAAGAAGTTGTGACAAATTATTTTAGCACCAATTCCATAGAAGCAAGCCTAACACACCAGGTTTAACTAAGAATGGGTTTCCGTGTACTTAAACAAGTACTTTAACAGATTTCATACGGAACAAGGAAATTCTCCTTAGAAGTTAGAACCCCTTCCCTTTCTCTTTTAAACAAGAAAATATAAGAAAACTAAATACAAGGGATACAGGCAGTCAGAAATTGATTCTTACCCCAGTTGGAAATGTTTCATCAGAACTGAGCTGCCGGCGGTCAAAATCAATATCATCACCGCCTTCTTCAGCATAAGCCTTCTTCAACAGTGGTTCTCCTTTCGCTTTAGGAGATCTGAAGTTGAGTTTCCTTTTTCTCCAAGGAATTATGCTGCGCCTGGTGCTTTGCACAAAAGATGACTCCGAGGCGGATGTCCCTGAATCCTCATTGTGCGCACTGCCTACATCTGACTTACGATGACTGTAGTATACCCAATCCTCCTCTCCTCCATTTATCCTCGTACTTGGGTGAAATGATCCTCCAGCATAATTTGCATATGCCAATGTGCCATAACTAAAAGACTTCCTCATACCTAAGTTCTTCGCTACATCGGATTCTCCTTCCTCAGATTCATCAAAAGAATCTGAGTCAAAGGGGTATTCACCATCTTCACTTCTGGTGGAGCACCTTCCTTCACTACTCTCTTCCTCATTGCAACCCTTCTTTGCTCTTCTGGTGGACACATAACCTGTAAAGATCTTAACTCTTCTAAGACCAGCCTTTATTGCAGAAACTTCATCTTTCTCTATGGTGACACTATCTCTGGACTGAGCAGGAGATGAAGCAGGAACTAACGCTCTCTGCAATGGCTCGGTTTCTTGAACAGTACTTATTTCCTTACATCTGAGTGAAATCTGGGTCAACAATGAAAACAAGAAAAGATCATTAGTCTAATAAGGTTACAAGTTTCTCAAAGCACGAAACAAATTCTTTCTTTTCTTTTCTTTTCATTTTTCACATACGCAAAGCTGAGGGGAAGAATCGGTGCTGCCAAAACTGAGGGTGAGAGGAACTTTCAGCTCAATCTCCTGATCAGATGCAGACGCATAGTTAGCAAGGTTCAGAGATGCTGTCCCAACAACAGTGACCTTGCTCTTCATGCCCTGGCTCAAACCCTGCATGAAGAATAATGCTTTCTTACTCCAGCTATTACTTAGAGATCCATGGTAAACACATTAAGTAATGAACTTTGCAGATGACATTAAAGAGAGTTTACAACTGAATTGCCTACCAATCATGAGGTGCAAAAGCAAATTAATGACCAACTGAGGCAACTTATCTAAGGGATGAAAAGATCAGAAAACATCGGAGCCGGTTATCAACTAGATTAAGCAATCAACTTCCCCCAACATACAACCAGCACTGTTACGGTCATGGTCTATGCGAAAATGTAACCATCAGTCCACCAAGAAAATTCAAGAATATCCAATGCCCTAGTCACTTTCTGAAAAAAGAAAAAGCAAACCAATCTAATGGATTTGCACATATTAAATCATGAAAGCCTCGTAACTATTGGTGAACCATCTCTGCTCTCTACCAAAGAAATCTGTAGAACTTAAAAGATGGACACCGATCCACTGAAACAACAAAATATTGACTATGCATACCGTAAGCTGTAAACATGAACATGATGAATCGATCATTCAATCAACATCAACTACTTGTTGTACTGGCGAATTAATAGCTAGCCGGTAAAAAATTACTAATACTTTTTCAAAGGGTGAAAGAAAACTCACATTAAGGACGGTGAAGACGATCTCCCAAGGGAGAAACAAATTCTCCTTGTAAGATGAGAGAGTGCAGAGGCTGAGAAACTCCTCGTCCCACAAAACGGCGCCGCCTTCGACACCGCCGTCGACCTCCCTGGTGAAGTTCCTCTTCACTGTCCGGCGAAGTGAACCGAGGCCGGCTCTTGGAGTCTTCCACCGTACCTCCACCGCCAATTTATCGCACTTTCCTGCACCACCGTCCCGCACCGGATCCCACACATCAAGACTTCGCACCACCAGCCTCACCTCGTACTTCCTCGAAATTATCGGCGGCCACGGCCACCTCATCATCTTCACCACCATTGTCCCCTAAATTTGCAACTGATCCTTGGAAATAAAAACCCTCTAATTCTCAGACTTGACAGATAATCTTGTGAAAGGGAAAGAAAGATGGATGCTTGGAAAGCGAAATAGATGAGAAAAGAAACAAACTTTCCTGGAGTTTCTGTTTCTCGAGAAACGGAGTCAGAGTAAGGAGTAAAGAGAGATGCCCAGAAAGGCAGAGAAGATGGATTGCTCTGAATGAGAAAAGAGGGATTTATTAGTGCGAGAGAGAGAGCGAAAGGGAAAAAGAAAAAGGCCGAGGCTTGGGGCGTGTTTGGACGGAACGAAACGTAATGCGAAACGCGGAAATGTTATGTGATTGATTATCTGGGACACGCACCAATCGTAGTCAAGACCTTCAACTTTCATATTCCATACCAATCACTCCCCCAGTATTCAATACGTCCATCTTAGTCCTCATATAATATACTACTACTATATGACTTGACTACAAATCAACGTTAATTGATTTAGCAAAGCCCTCTGTCCAGTTAAGCCCTACAATTGGGGAAGGGGTCAGTTCGGCTCCTTCACACCTTCTTTCTCTACCTATTCCTGACGTGTTAGTACGTACTCCCGCACATGTTTACTTCCTATTCTGTATTTCCAAAATCGTGCATCTATTATGTGATTAAGAATATATGCTCTCTCCGTTCCTTAAAAATTAGTTGATTTATTTTGATAATTTTATAATATTTAATATTTTTTTATAAATATTTAAATATTTAAAATTAAATATTTTATATGTGTATCATAATTTTAAATTTTAAATTTTAAATATATTTATTCTGATTTTTTTTATATTATTTGAAATATTTAGTTTTGAAACAATAAAAATCAAACGAGCCAACTTATATATATATATATATATAAAACAAAAATTTAAATGAATAAGGTAAAGTGCACCTATGATCCTTTAACTTTAAATTGTATTATCGTAATCTCATTCTAAGATTTTGTACTATTGACATTATGTTTTAAAAGATTTTCTTCATTCGTAATTATATCCGTTAAGTTCAATGAATCTTAAGGGAAAATGATAATTTTAGCTACCAAAATTTGCTTAAAAATTTTATTTGACACCCTAAGTTTTGAACCTAACAATTCAATCATTCCCAAACAATTATAAACTTGACAATCTTACCCAAAAGTTTTCAAATTCCATCTATACCCACCAAACCCACCGGACCACCACCGAACAACGCCGTCCACCAGCCCTCTGTCAAAATCTATGATCCGGTGTATTTTTTTCTCTTTTCCGGATTATCCGAGTGAGTTTGAGACAATATATATTAGCAATATATGGAGGTAGGTTTGCTTTGGATGATGGTGGAGGATAAGGTGGAAGGTGGAGTGGTATAATTTGTAAATAATTGTAGTTCTTAAGTATTTAGATTGTGTTTAAACGCGCTTTAAAGAGGTGTTTGGTTCGCAGATTTTTAGAATCCGTGAAATGGGAAAAAATAGAAACTATTAATGATGGAGAATAGAAATGTACATTCTCACAATCTTGTATTTGATTCAAGGATTCTAATAGTATGGATTGTATATAGACCATTTGTAACTTTTACAAAAATTTATGGATTAATCATACAATTTTATAGGAACCATTTTGTAAAATTTACAAAAGTTCAGACACTAAATGTGTAATTTTTAAGGATCAATTTGTAAAAATTTCAAAAATTTAGGAACTAAATATGTAATTTTTAGTGATCAATTTGTAATTTTTTCAAAAGCTTTGTTATAACTTTTTTAACATAATAATTGTATGGAATCTAACAATACATCGTTTATAAGTTATATTCTGAATTTAAGAATTTATGAAGGATGAAGAATTCTAGAATTGTGAGAATAATGGAAACTATTTTCTAAAATAAACAAAAAAACAAAATTCTAAAAGTCCAAAGAATTTTAAAAATTCATATTTCCAAAATCATTGAAGCAAACACTTCCTAAAATCACTCTTGTTTTTACCTAACACATCCAAAAATGAAAATTGTGATCAACGGTTGGCAGCTGGTGAACACGAGAGATCAATCACAAGGGAGGGTGGAGGTCGCAGCAAAGGGTTAAAATTGGGAGCAAAAAATTGGAGCTTATGCTTATTACAATTAACCGCCGTAAAATAAAGAAATTGTCAACCATGAATAAAATTACTGTTTTTTTAGGGTAAATGACAAAACCCCTTCCTAATACCTCTACCTCTGAACTTTTTTTTTTTGCAGCACTTTCTAATCACATTCGTTGATTTGAACTTTTTTATGGGTGTGTTCTAGCACATTTTTTAACAAATTTCCAACAACAAACCAATAATTTTTTTAACTTCCCATCCTAAATTCCTTAGTATCTTTCTCGTCTCAAATTTAAATACATGATGATTTTTTTGACATTTTTTTGCAGCAAAGAACGCAGCCTATATCACTTGTTCTTGATTTTGTTTTGTTCATTGTTTAATTGGGAAATGAGCTAGAGAGTTGAGAATGAGAGTAAATATGCTGCTGCCGTACGTGTTTGACTTTAGATGATATTGAATAGGGTTTTAGTATTTGGGTTAATCGTTATTTTATTAGTGATAAATATTGAAGATGAGTTTATTAAGTGGCGAGGAATGAGAATTAAGAAGAAAAAATGTTGTCAACTAAATGCATGTCATTAGAGCTTAACCAAGTTAATTAGAAGCTCAAATCATGGAAACCACCAAGCGAAGGGCCCATCATCAACAACAATGACTTGGCAACTACTGGATTGTTGGAGTTATCCGTTCAATCTTTTCAGCACATTGGATAATAACCGCCCTGCCCTGCCTCCCCATTCTTATTCTTATTCTTATTTTTCACAAGAGCGAATATATATGTAATGCAATTAGGCATTTAGTTATCGGCTTATTTATCTCACATTCATATGATATATCCAACATGAACGAACGAGCCAGTTAATTAGGCCAAATGCTGTTCACGGGACCTGCCGTCCATTATTTGTGAACTCCTTCTCTTATTTGAGAAATGTTATGAAAAGTCATTTGAATATTCTTTCATTCAAAATTTACCTTATAATCATTTTTTTTATTGAAATATTTAATAACAAGTTCATCAAATAAATACATGATTGTTTAATAAGAGAGTGTTTAAATCACCGTTCAACATGACAATCCCTGACATTTCTATATTTATTCTACCCATATTTCCACCTAATACGCTACCTCATTAAATCTAGAGGTGTAAAACGAACCAAACCGTTCGCGAGCCAGTTCAAGCTCGAGTTCGAATCACATTAAACGACCCGAGCTTCATAAGCTATAGACCTAAGGAATATGACAGATTTGAAATAATTTATAATTTAATTCTTGATTTTATTTTATTTTTCTATTTTAATTAATTAAATACTCGAGTTTTTCGAGCTCTTGAACTATCAAGCCGAGCTCAAACATTAGACGAGCCAAGCTCGAGTTGTTTTTTTCGAGTTCACCTTGAACAATTTTGAACTCAAGCTGACTCTCACGAACTCGAACTAATGATGTACGTGCTCGGCTCATTTACACCCCTAGTTAAATCTTTGTCATTCTGAACTTAAAAATTTGCTTTTTGGTTCTATTATAAATATAACAATAAATTAGGGATTCAATTGATAATAAGAGGGGGGAAAGGTGGGAATGACAAATGGCAGTTCTAGTTTACAATTATTATAGTTTTGTGCCTATTTGTATAGGAAACTCATCTTACCTAGATACGTGGCATGTCCTATTAATCCGTATTATCATTATTAATTGGTTATCACTATTTATTATAAATTGTGATAATTTGTAATTAATAAATATGTCATCAATCAATAAAGATATAACACGTATGCATGAAAGAGAAGTTACCTCTTACTCGGGTAGGAGCAAAAAAATTTCCTATTTGTATAGGCTCATTATATTAGAACCCATGCTCACTCAGACTCGATACCTTATCTTCAAGCCCATCCAAATTCCCAAGCCCAAACACGGCCCAGACCGATTAACTGCAAAGTTGCAAACCACAACCTCATTCCGACTAACACTCAATTCTGTCGCTCCTCATCTTCCCACCACCGGGCACGGCGGTGTTTGTAGCAGTGTGATGGAGGATGCTGGAACAACCCCAACTGGTGACAAACTTGTACTGAGAGGATTGATGTTCCATGGTTTCCATGGGGTGAAGGAGGAAGAAAGGAAGCTGGGCCAGAAATTCTTGGTGGATGTTGATGCCTGGATGGATCTCAGGAAGGCTGGTAAATCTGACTCTTTGGATGATACTGTCAGTTACACTGCTATTTACAGGTGAGTTAAAAACCCAATCTTTGGATTCCAATATCATGATGATTTTCTATCATGATTGATTTTGGCTTAAGCATTTACAGAATAGTGAAGGATGTGGTTGAAGGGCATCCACAAAATCTTCTGGAGTCAGTTGCTCACCTTATTGCTTCAACAACTTTGGCTAAGCATTCCCAGATATCAGCTATCCGTGTGAAGGTTGGGAAGCCTCATGTTGCTGTTCATGGTCCTCTTGATTACCTGGGGGTTGAGATCACCCGATACCGAGATATTGATGGCCTAAGCTGATATAATCCATGCATGGTTCATTCCCTGTAATAGAAACCAGGCTGCTTGCTTTGTTGTTGTATTGAATTATTGATGGATGATCCTCAATTCCTATGAAAGATCATGACTCAATCAGCAAGGGCTTAGACCATAACAGAACAGCTAATCACTTTTTATCCACAATGATCATGTTGATAATCTTCGTTTCGATGCAAGAGCAGACTTCTGTTTGATCACAGCTTGAGCTAAACCATTCTTACCCTCTCTGTTTAATCCAAAGAACACAGTCCTGAAATTTATGCTGCTTGGAGCGATTTCCTTTTCGAGCATTTCAGATAACAGTTCAACCGCAGTTTCAGATTTACCTACTTTACAAAGACAGTTGATGAATGTAGAATATGTCCTGAAGTCTGGTGCTGGTCCTTTCAGCTTCATCCGATTAAATACGGTCCACGCATCATCAAACTTCCCCATGTCCATGTAGCCACGAACCAATGCAGAATATGTAACAACACTTGGCTGACAATCTTCTTGTCGCATTTGTTCTAAAATCTCCAAAGCTCTCTCAATCTGCCTTTCCTTGAAAAAATGCACCATCAAGGATGTGTAAACGTGGACAGTAGGAAAAATACCTGACTGCTTCATGGTGTCAATCTTAGCCATGGCCTGCTCTACTAGACCCTTCCGAAGCAGAGCATGCACAATGCTACCAAAAACATATTGATGCAATGTTGCTTCATTGGTATCAGTATTGTCTATAATGTCTAAAGCTTCTTCCAGCCTACCTGCTCGACAAAGAGACCTCACGTACAAAGAATGGCTTAGTGAAATGCTGAATCCAACTTTTTGTAGATAATCTACACAGCTTCTGGCTTCTGAGAACTTTCCAACTTCGCATAGACAACCGAGATAAGTTTCAAGCAATTCTTTGTCAGGACTATATCCAGAATGAACCAGTTCCTTGAATATTTTAACAGCTTCATCTACATTCCTCCCTTTTCTCCCACAAAGGGAAATGATCAAGCACTTGTATGTGCTTGCAGAAGGACTACAGCCATCAGCTTTCATTTCGGCCAAAGTCCTCAAAGCAATGTTTGTCAGACCTATTCTACCATATTGCATTATCATGACTGACCATGTATCTGCTGTTACCAAGCAACGATTTCTTCTCATTTCATAGAAGAGCGCTCTCATGTTTTTGAAATCTTTAGCACGACCAGAGAGTTTTATAGCCATATTGTAGGTCTCTGTAGTGTGGTGATAATTAGCTTGCTTACGAACCCATGGAAAGAATAGCAATGCGGCTCTGCTGTGCAGAGAACATCGGTGCAGTATCTCCACAACAAGTTCTGGGGTAAACTGAATACGACACTTCTCTAAAGCTTCTTGAATTGAGCACCAATCATTTGAAGAAGATAGGATACTGAAAGCCTCTAGAACATCCTGCTCTGTATATGTTTTTGAACAAATACCTGTTACGAGACCGTCTCTTCTATCCAGTTCTGACTGATGAGGGCTCAAGTGAGCTGCATGTTGCTGTTGCACTTGCAAATCTTCACTGGATACTATTTCTTCAGGTTTAAGTTTATAAATTCTTTGCATCAGCTTCACCTTTTCAACATTTTTAACCTCTCCCTTCTTCTCCATGCCGGAGATAACCAACTGAAACACTTCATCCCCAATGGCTATCTTGGCATCCTGTAATTGCTCAACAACCCTAAACATATCATCAGGACTTGTAACATCAATGAGCTCACTAATGAAAGATGAGTATATCTTCCAAGTCAGCCGGATGCCCTTGTCCGCTGTACTCTGCAACAGTTCCACTGCTTCAGATATTTTTTTTTGGCGAACATGACCTGTGACCATGGTATTTGTTAGTGAAACATCTGGATCTACTCCTTTATCTAACATTTCATTGTATATTTCACAGCCTTTCTGATATTCGTTTAATCTGAAAAGGCATCGGATTAGCTCTGTATAGGTTGAAGTTGAGGGCAATGTTCCAGATTCTTTCATTCTTTGATAAAGGCTAAGCGCTTCTGTAATATTATTCCTTCTCAGGTGACAGCTGATGATTACTCCATAAACCTTATTACTTAGCAAGTGCATCCTCTCCATTATATCAAAGATTTCCTCAGCATCAGCAATCCTATCTGCCCTGCACAACCCTTTCATCAAGATCTCAAAATACTCCGGTTCCAATGAAACTTTTTTATGCTTGAGATTGCCGACATATTCTAGAGCCTCCTTGATTCTCCCAGTGAAACAGAAACTCTTCAGCACACAACTGTAAGCCTCTTTTTGGGGAATCTGAGAAGTTTCTATCATGTCATCTGCAATTATGTGTGCAGCAGTAGCATTGCCTGATCTAACCATGCAATTCAGCACTGACTTGTACAAGCCTTCATCAAGACTTATTTCATTCTGAACCATCTCCTTGTAAATTTCCATCGCAAGTTCACCTTTCCCTGATTTGCAAAGTGCACTTAACATGGTTCGGTAAGCTGTTGCATCAATTTCAGAGACAGAATTCGCCATGTTTTCGAACACCTCCAATGCTTTTCCAATTAAGTTTGCCCTTGAGTATCCTGAAATGAGAATGGTCCACGTCTTAGCATCTTTCTTGCAAGAATTATGCTCCATTTCCTCCAGCAGCCTCTCCATTAACCCCACGTCTTTCACCTCCCCTGCTATATGCAACAAATTATTATAGACCTCTGTGGAATGAGAAAAACCATCTCTAAACTTTACCCAGTTAAAGAACCTTAAAGCCAGATGGGGAGACTTAGAACATCGCTTCAGCACTTTTTCCACAATACCCGAGTCGAGACGTAACAACCCTGAGTTTTCCAGCCGCTCCTCCATCGCAACTAAACTATTTTCAGCTCGAACTATCTGCGTAATTTCATGAACTACCCGTCCAACATCAAAACCAGCTCCGTATCCCACTTGGATACGATCAGGAACAGATGAATCATTCTCCGCCGTGGCAGGCTCGGCATTTTCACAAACAGCTGGCGTTCGTGAAGCTAACCCTGCCCCAACTCCGGCTACGCTCGAATCCGTGTCCTTTGAAATCAATATCCCAGATGAATTATCCTCCGGGACTAAATTCTCAGCTCCTACAATCCGAACAATGTCGTTGAAGAGCGAGGCGTTGGCATGTTTATCAGCATGAATTTCCAAGGGAGTTCTTTTACTGCCACGGGACACGGAATGTACCGAGGATTTCGAGCGAGATGAAAGATGAAGACGGAAAATTATTGACAAGGTTGAGCGGAAGAGACCAAGCGCCATGTTTGAATGCAAAGGCTTGAATTTAGCCAAGTTTCTCATCGTAGTGCTACTATGAGTTATCTGTCAGTAACTATCGAATCCTCTTTGGAGGAGTAATTTGAACCTGTCAGTCTCACTCTCACTGCATCCCGGGCAAAAGGACACCGGTTATCCTTAAACTATACCTATTTTTGCTTACTCGTTCTCAAGTTTTATATTCACTGTTCCAATGGTTTTTCCCTTCTTCTTTTTTTTTTTTTAATGAAAGGTTTTCCCCTTTTTATTATTATTTATTTATAAATATTGTAAATGAAAAGTGACAATCCATTTGATATGAGAAGGAGTAACTAGTAGCATACTAATTTAACCGATTGGGTGCATCTATATAGATCCATTAACTTAAGTTAGTATCCTATTTAAGGGTCATAAGTTATTTTTTTGTCTATTAAAGTCCTAAATTCAACTATTTTTACATATTGAACTTCTTCATTCTCTCAATTTTGCACCTTAAGTTAAAAGGGTTAGTGACTTGCTTTTTTCTTATCATTTTTTTGCACCCTAAAATGTTAAATACACCTCCCTTCATGAAAAGTTGATTCATTTATTTTGTTATTTTTAAGGTATTTAATATATGCTTTATTTTCATGAATGT
>JBBYHH010306211.1:0-12488 GCA_038382905.1 Daphne laureola
CGATTTATCGTAAAACCACTAACGTGTTTCCGGGTGCAGGTTTAAAGTTGGTTAGGAATGCCTTAAAACCAATCAAACGCGTTAGAATAGATAACTTAAGAAAAGTTTTTACAAGTACGGATTTTTTGGAAAACCACAACTTAGATTAGTCTAGCAAACGACATCGACCTTCCGCCGCCGGCCCCAAACCGACCGTCCGCCACACTGAAGGCTTCCACAGCGCCGGGCGCGTTGGGCGGGGGTGACACAATGGCAACTTGAAATTGAAAAGTGGTTCCAGCACTGCTGGCTGCATTTCGGACAACCGATGGTCCGAGGGAATCAGAGTCGAACAACGGCCTTTGATGGTTCGTTGTCCGATTATCTACAATGAGAGGGCCTTTATTTTCCTTGTATTTTTATCTTTATTTTTGAAATTATTAGGTTTTCTTTTTTCAAGGTTCCTCTTTTGTTTTTTTATTTGGGTTGGACTTTATTTCCTATTGTTTTCATTTGCTAGTTACTTCGTAGTTGTGGTTTCCAGGTTACCACTACGGTTAGTGTTTTCCTTCGGCCATTATGGTGCGCCGGTATTATTTAGCCTTTTGACGTGCAGGGGTACCGGGAGCCAGATTCATTATCTTTCTATCCACCATAATGGTTATGACGATTGTCATGATATGCATTGCCTTTTGAGGTCAGTACACATAAGCCTAACAGTTGGTTTTGGTTTTCTAAAGTGGCTACATCTATGTGGAGATTTACCCGTTGTCGGGCAGGTTTAGGTGTGTCTATGCTAAGTGTTTTAGTTTGTCGTTCTCGACTTATTTTGTATTGTTTTATTATTAATAAAATGAGTCTTACATGCTCAAAAAAAAAAAGATGCGTTTTTTTTTTTTTTTTGATAAATAAAAGCTTTTATCTTAACTTCTTGTTTGCCCTTTTTTATTGATATACGTATCTGTCCAAGTTATTTGTATCAATCAATTATCGTTGTACTACCTCCCTTTCAATTTATTTGAAACATTTGATTTTTGAATATGCGTTTGACTTAAATTTTTTAGAAATGTATTTGTTGAAAAAAATAGAAAAAATATAGTATTTAGAATCTACATGTTTTTAAGTTATAACTTATGTTAAAAATTTATTCAATTTGGATTTAAAATGTAAAAGATAAAAAATCATAAATTAATTCATGAATAATGTATATTGGAAAGAAAGTGGAACGGATGGAGTACTTAATATTAAAATGATTTACCGTTGAGAAAGTTATCCTTTGAAGAGACCCAATAATACTTGATTCAGATAAAAACTAAAAAAAAATTCATTTCAATTTTTTTTTTTAAATAATAAAATGATTTTTAAAAGTCAAGATTAAAATAGTCAAAATTTCTAAAATTTGGTAGCTTAAAAATATTCCAAAAGATCGAGTCGCATCAAAAAATGCTAAAAAGAAATTGTACCAAACCACTGTCGCATGAAAAACAAAGTGATAATTTAAAGGGGACGAAATAAATTTAAAAATGTTAATTCAAAGATAAGTAATTTCATTCATCAATTCATCAACTCTACTACCTTAATTTTGCTTTCCTTCAACTCTTTTCTACTCTAAGCTAACTTCACCTCTAAATGTCAGCATCGTTTATAGTGTTTTATGATTCTATGAACTTATGATGAGTGGAATATGTTGTTCCTGAAAAATTGTTGAAAAGTGTAATCCACCTCGTATTGGAAGATTAATTCAAAAGTAGATTTAAGGTTGAAATCAAAGGAGTTACACATGAAGATCTCAAGAGTTGAAGACATTAGTTGAGAATTAAAGTTAGATATTTAATTTTATATTTATGATTTGTGTCTCTTCACTTCGTCTCTTATTTATGTTACTTTGATCTTTTTGCTTATTTAAATAGGCTAGAGTATTTCAAGAATATATTGAGAAAGTAATGGCAGGAGATGTGTTTCTTAATCTTTTTTCCTGTTAGTGCAATTTTCTTCTTCCAATGCTATTTTTTCTAACATTTGGTATGACAGCCAAGTTCCTTCTAAACTTGGCGTTCGTGCAGTATCTCCCAACTGCAGATTGGGGAGACCACAAATCTCAATTTTCTGAGTGAGTGAGGTAGCAACCCTCAAAGGAAATCAAAGAAGAAACGCATAAAACGTCTTCGTCATACAATAAGTAATGTATGAAGCCTTGTTCTCCAGAATTTCAGCAGCAAATTCTGAAAAGCAGGTACTAATTAAGAACAATGCAAAAAGAATTCAAAGATCCATGTCCTCGTGAAGCCACAGTCTTTTGCCAAAGAGTTCAAAATCTTGAACATGAAGTCTGAAGATAAATTTCAAGAATCCTTTGGAAAGAGTTTGCCAATCAGCAGCGAGGTAATTAAGAAGAAAAGAATTGAAGCACTCGCTTCAAACCGAGCAAGGAAAGGAGCAAGAGGTTGAAACTGCAGCACACAGGCAAACCAATCCAAATCAAAGTTCGATTTGAAGTACTTCATGCTATGCATGAAAGTTTGTTATCCGTAAAGTTCAGCAACAACTTCAGACTTTTTGCAGAAATAAAGAATGCACAGGTTAAACAGTAACCATGGAAAAGATGCAACAATCTGTGAAGACCATGGTGCACCTAATACAGCTGATTAGGTGGATTAGTTAGCTGAAACAATAAAGACCGAGTCTTTAGTAGTCTGTTAAGTTGTTATGAGTTTGTTGTTTAAAATAGATCAGTTCAGATTCGATCCTGTTTTCTACCTGCAGATCTTTGGTGGTTATTCTAGCTATTGTTATTGTTGTATGAATGGCTATATAAGTCATGAGGTTAATCAATAAACATCAAAGCATTACTTCCAGTTTATCGAGTTCTGTTGTTTGCTTAACTGAGAAGTAACTCACAGCCCTTACCGTCGCGAGTCCGGTGACGCCGTGGATGAACGGCGTGAGCTTCGCCTTCTGTCGCAACTCCGCAGCCGTCAGTCGAAGAAGACGAAGAAGAAAACATGAGCAGATAAAAAACACGATCTCCTCCTTCACGCTGCGCTACCGGCGAGGCGTCGCCAACTCGGCCATCGCCGCACCGCACCTAGAGACCGGCTTCGCTCGATCGGACTCCGCCTCCGTCGAGCCTCGTCTCTCTCTCTGCATCGCATCCAGAAAGATGAAGAAATAGAACCAGGTAAATAAATGAGATCTCCTTACCAGCTTCCGCCGTCGATCCTCACCGGCGAAGCCACGAACGGTCGGCCGAGTCCCGGCCTCTCTCCTTGCTCTGCCATCGTGAGCTGCATCGTCGAAGAAGATAAAAGAAATCAGAAGAAGAAAATTAGATCTGATTCCTTTTTTTCTTTTCTTTTAATTAAATACTAGTAGGTTCCTAATAGCCCCTTCACATTTTTTATTTTTGACAAATTTACCCCGTTTGTAATAAACCTACGGTATGACCAGACAATAGGTTTCAAAGCAACATACGGTTTTGTCCATAGGTTGTGTAAACCTACGGTCCTACGGTTCTGACTGTAGATTTTTAGTGGCAGGCAAAAAACCTATTGTTTTAGTCGTAGGTTTTATCTACGGTTATATTTGACTGTAGGTTTTTACCATGGATTTTGGATATTTTTCTAGTAGTGTTGGTGGTGGTGGTTCCAGTTGTTCTGTTTCGCGAGTGACTCTCCGGCGTCGTGGTTGTGCTCTATCGAAGGGCGGTTCGGGTTGTTCCACCGAGCTCCTTCCAGATCCGCCAGATGTGTCACCGATCATCCTCTTCGTCAGTCAGGAATGGCTTCATGGTTCATGTTGTTACTTTTGGGGTGAGGCTGCTGCAAGTGGAGTCTATTTCGTTTGTGGATGGCTTAATTTTCTCTGGTCAATGTTGTTGGTGGGGCCCATGTAGGAGGGAGGGTTGGTCATTCACCTACTGCTTATTCTCGTGGAGGGACGAAAAGGCCAATCAGAGGGAGAGGTACCCTCGAAGAAGTCATGAGTTTCAGATAAAATTGACGAAACAGGTTCCTGCAGTCTGGTGAGGCGGGGGTACTCATTGCCTCATCCAGTGCCATAAAGAGTGGGTCCTGGAAGGAGTTGGGTAGTGGTCGAGCTCATTCTTTTTCAGGTTTTATATTTTGGATCACTAGTAGGGTATTATTCTATTTTTATTTAGATATTATTTGATTTTTCTGTCTCATGGATTTTGGTTTGTTTTGTTTGGATTGTTTGATTTTTTTATATGTTTTGGTAACTTCTTTGAGCACGTTCATAGCAAGACGACATTGGATTCTTTATGAGTTATACAAATGTGTCGTGTACGAGATCGCATATCAATATAACTACTATGACATTTTGTGTTTCTTATTGGGTTATTGACACCCCAGGTTAGAAGTTGACTTATCGTGTGAAGGTTTTGCTTCCGGATCTAGTAGATGGATCTATACCTATTCCGTTACTATTATTAGGTTGTCTTTTCTTTTTTATTCAGATTGCTAACTTGTCTTATATTTAGGTGTGTCATGGTTATTTCTTGTGCAAACTCTTGCTTGTATTATTTTCAATAAAAATAATATTGAGCCGTTTTTCTTAAAAAAAAAACAAAAAAACATTTCGCTAAAAATAATTAACTTGGCTTTTCAGCATCAAATTCTACCTATTACCACTATCATTTATTATACATTACAACTTTGTTTATTACACATTACAACTTTGTTGAGGTTACGAAGAGTATCGTTTTCATCATCTTGTGTTTTTTTTTTTTCATTTTTTTTTTCGTATTCTATTATGCTCACATATATCCCAATTCTTTTTATGATTTTTGCATATTGATCTCTTAATTTTTTTTAGTTAATATAATATGTTGTCCATCTATTATTTTAAACATTACAACAACAAAAAAAAACTGTGACATTTTCATTGTTTAAGTATGTTTCCGTGCATCTAGCAACTATCATGTTACTTTATTTATTTTTAAAATACATCCTTTAATTTTATGTTTTTTTTTCATTTCTCATATAATTCTTTATTTTTATAATTTATGCATTTTAATCTAAGATATTTTTAATTAAATATAATGATCAGTCTTTTTCTTTTTTAAACGTTAAAAAACTTTCTTCCTAATATTCGTGTGCATTTTCATTCATATAACTTCTCAAGAATCTTACTATATTTTGTTAAAATTTTTATACGTACCACGTGTCCTTATTTCTTCTAATTATGTAAATAATCATTTTCTTTTATAATGTTCGCATATAACCCACTCATTTAACATAAAAATACTTAGTTGTAATTTAATTTTTTCTACCATAGACATCTAACCAAATGTGAAAAGTCTATATGAGCCGACGTGGTGAAACTTGGAAATTCCAATTACTTATCATAAGATGGATTGTGTTACAAACTTACAAAAGCCAAAATATCTAATTAATATGATTCATTTTATAATATTCTATTTTATATCAGTTACCACATGGAAAACTCGTGATAAGATTTACTAACGAGTTTCTCGCTATGCTCATAGGATAACATATGTTCTGAATTTCGAGAATTTCCATTCATCACTTGAGTAAATTGTATTAAATATATCTGAACTATGCCACTGAACTATACCATTCGTTGCAATTCTATATCTGAATAAAAGTTTGTTATAAAAGTAGCTCAAAAGTATGAGTACGTTAAAAAGTTATACCTGCTACTTAACATCCGTTAAAATTTAATGAAGTTTATGGTAAAAATGCTCAAATTGACCCTTATGATTTCTATAATGTGTTGAACACCCTTCTAAATTTATAATTTTATTTTGAGTCATTAATCTTCATCACATGTGTATTTTTTCAAATAGTCATAAAAAATTATTCATATTAATTTTAATTTAAGTCTAAAATATCTTCTTCTTTTTTATCGAATATGAAGAGATGTTTTAAAATAATATCAATGATAATATTTGAACTAAAATCTAATTTTTATTATGAAAAAATTATAATTATCAAAATAAAATGTGAGAATCAACAATCACTTTATAAAAATCTCCAACATTTATATTAAAATATTTAGATAATGTATAAAATCTTCAAATAAGGATATTAAAACACCGAGTCAGTACAAAGTTTTTAGATAAATTTAAACATATTTTAAAAGTTTACAAATTAAAACTAAAAATTTTCAAATCGACACGTTTTCATATTTTATTTTATTTTATAAATTTTAAAATACTAACGCCATTTCCCCCCCTTTATTTCAATTTTTTTATCTTTTAGAAGTTTTCCAAATTTAATTATCAATTTACTTGAAATTATACTTTCTCTTGGTTTGATAGTGACATTAATCATATTGATTATGACTTATGATGTATAATTCTACATAAGTAACATATCGATCGATGTTTATATCACACTTTAATTAACTTATGCATGTAAATTACATGAAATTTTATATTCTAGTATAAAAAGTTAAACATTTTATGTCTAGTTTTCAAATATATTGTTAAGAATCTTTTTAACGAAATTTGTCTAATCAAAATTTGAGTTAAAATTTAAAAATCAAACGTATCAATTTCAATATAAATTTATTAGTGTGAGATGAGAAGGGTGAATAAAGAGGACAAATCAGGAATTTTCGTGATGCGCCCTTCCCCTGCAACCTTAACCGCGCCGCCGCCCCAACCTCAAGGCTGGAGTGCGCCTGGTTCATTTACCGGCGGTTTCGCTCGGCTTGTCGCCGACTTTGCTCGGCCATCCACCAGTGATCCTGGTCGCAGGCACTTCTCCGGCACAACACGAGGTACGTTCCGCAGGCCAATCTATGCGCTGTCACCGCTTCTCTCTCATGGTCGGCGTGTGGTTCGACTATCGCTAGTGGCTCTCCCACGTTTCGATGCGCTGTGCAAAGGACGACATGGGTGCCACGTCGCCAACTTCCTCTTGGTTCGCGAGAACAACAGGGGGTGGGTCAGATTCAGTGGGAGGTTTGGATCCCTCATCGCCTCCATGGATCTGCTGTTAGTTTAAATCCGCTTGGGCTGGGTCCTATTCTTCTTGCTGCCGGTGGGTTTGTGTCACGAGATGGGCTGGCGCTTTGTATTCATCTCCGACATCTTTCTCGTTCGGATGGTGGTTTGCTCCAACGTTCAACTCGGATTGCTTCTGTTGACGGTGGTGGTTTGAGGGCGAGTTCAGATACTTTGGAAGGGTTGGCGGAAGAGTCCTATATGATGGGATTGAGGATTTTGAAATCGATTGTGGAAGCAGCCAACCGCAATCTGGTGGGGTAAGGGGACATGCTCCACCCCGTGCCATGAGGGGATGGTTCTGGAAGGAGTTGAGTAGTGGTCGAGTTTACTTATCTTGGACCACTAGTAGGCTATTTTTTAATTGTTCGAACGTTATTTTTTGTTTCGGTCTTGTTGATTTTCGTTTGCTTTGCTTGGTAGGTGTTGTTTCTTATTTTGATAGATCCCATTCTGCTAGCACATTTATAGCAAGACTACATTTAGTTCCTTATTGGTGTGTCGTGCTCGAGATTGGAGATCAATATTACTCTGCTATAGCTTTTTATGCTCTTTATTGACTATACAGTAGCTTATGTTGGAGGTTGACGTGTCTACATGTGGCTTCTTTCCCGGGTCAAGTTAATGGTGATCTCTGTAGTTTTTATCACATTCTGTTAGGATGGCTTTTATTTTTGTTAAAGTTTGCTAGTTGTTTATTGTTTAGGTGCTATTTTTGTTTTGGTCATTCCAACTCTATCTTGTACTCCATCCGTCCTTAAATAAATAGTGTGTATTTTTTTTTGAGGTGTTCCTGAAAAATTGGTACATTTATTTTTTTAGAAACTTTAGTTAGGTTATTTTACTCAAATACCCATAACATTCATTTATTACTCAATTTTTTTTATCAAAATTATTTTAGAAGGGGATGAATGCTAATGATGGAGATATTTTTTACTAAAATTTGTTTTCCTTCCAATTCTTAATTTGAGTATCAAAGAAAATTCATTATTTATTTTAAAACGAAAGGAGCATTATTTTTTTTTAGAATAATATTGAGCCGCCGTAAAAGATATGACAAATTAGTACTCATTTGCAGCCTCCAAAGCCGGGATGCAATTCGTCTATCCTGAAAAATCCCATATTCCTATATTTCAACCGATCAGAAAATAAAAAATACATTTTAAATTAAAACAAAATAAAAAAAATAAAAAAATAAAATATATTTATTATTTTTTGATTGATTGGGACGTAGAGATATGAGATTTTTCGATCCCAAAACGGCACCTTTAGAATTGAAGATCTCATTTAAATTTACTCGAACAGTTTTATGTCTTTTATTTCGCTTTTCAATTTTACGAGGGAGTTCATGGATTCGCTTAAGGCCCAAAACATAAAACAGTGTTGGGCCCAAACGTTTTGTCCGGGGGCTTACTTTTCCCGGCCTTTGTGTTTTTCTCCAACAGTTTTGGGTTAGGCCTGCCGTTTATGTGTTTACAGTCTGTTATGATAGAAGATGTTTACAAGTTCAAGGCGCCTGTTAAAAAAAATGTTTGGTTTGGTATTCTTTAAATTTGCTTTCTCAGTTTCCGAATGAGCTCTTGGATTTGGACTTGCTTTACAGGTGGTCTTATAAGCTAGGCCCACAGAAAAAGAAAACATTTTTTTTCTCTTGATCTTCAAAAGAAAAAGAAAACTTCTCGCACATAGTTGTAACATTACGGAATTATTAAACATTTTATTTTAACAAACTTCACATTAAATTGTACACATTGTCACCCCTTATGTTTGCTCGATATATAAGAGCAATGAGTCTTAAGAGATTGTAGGCATATGTTAGATGTACTTCACCTCATTAGTATCACATATGTTGTACATATATATTTGAAATTAATAAAGATGTTTATTTGATTATACATTGAGTTTAATTCATAAACCATAACAAATAATGAACATGTCAATCATAGGCCGAAAATCACTTACTCACACCAAATCATTCGTCCTATTATTTATTTTAATAGATTAAGAATCTATGAGTGAGGTGGATTCACATATTTTACTTAAAATGTTATCTCGTTTGTGATGCCCCTATTCTGGATGCCTTTTGTGTGGTGTTCAAGAAGATTTTGGTGTGTAGAGATAAGGCTAAGTCCTGGATTCTTCAGTTTATTGATACTCGGTGTGTTAAATTCCCCATGTCTCATACATATTTGCATCTTACTAGAAGTTTCTTCACTCGCTCTTAAGGGTTACCACATGTGAATCACTCAAGGTTTCTTTTTTTTTTTATTATAAGAAAATGTGTGTCATTCTATATTATCGGCAGAAGCCGAGGAGAGCAAAAGTTCCAGGATCGAACCCCCATACAAACAAAGCAATAGTGCCCTATGCAAAAACGGGCATAACAAAACCTACGGACCACGCAACTTAAGGTTGCTAGGTATGAAAAGCAAAGAAACATACTATGGTAAAAAATATTCCAGAATAATTCTAAAAGGTACATATCCAAAAGCATGAATAGAGATTTTGTTATCCACAGGCACATCGAATGCACTGCAACTTGGACCCCTAGTGGTTTGTAAGCACTTTGCAAGTATCCGTGCACAGCATGGCTCGCGTAATAACCGGGCACCGTCCTCCTCCGCCAAACTAGCTGTGCGTAGCAAGCTTCATAAGGCCTGGACCCTGCTGAAATACTTAGAGGTCGACCTATAGTGACAAACGAACTTAACTCACCAATGAACAAAACCCACTCGTGCGGTTGACATACCTGGATCTTTTGGACTAAGCAAGAAAATAGGGAAGACCCAAAACCCTCCAAACCTGCTACCAGCATGCTCATGGCTCCGAGCAGTGTGAGCCACCACTGCCCAATCCTGCTGAGTCGTTCTCCTGGTTTAGTGGTTCCTCTGCAGATGGCCCAGTCCGGCACGTTTCCGGCCTACAACAATCGAAACTAGAGCTCCCCCTGCTCGAGGTCGTCCCCTGCGGCCCCCTCCATTTTTTACTCCTCCTCTTACACCATTTGTGCCAAATCCTTCATAACCAAGCAGAGCGCTCAGAATCAACCGCGAGCAGAGACGAGACCAGTGGTGCTTCAATTGGCGACGCCGGAGGGCTGCAATCGCACCGGTCCGTCTAAATCCAGAGGCGCGCTGTCGGTGAACGCCTACAATAGAGGCTTGAAGCAGGATGAAAATGTCGGTCCAGGTAGGAGGTCCGATGCAACGCTTGCTCCGGTGAGACGCAACGACCAACGCCGGAGCGGGAGAGGGCACCCATCACGAATCGCGGTCGAGAAGAAACCGCCGAATCCCACTGGTATGGCAAAATCCCTGCAATTTGTCAAGCCCGGTTGGAGGATAAAGAGACACGGACGATCTCGACTCATGGCGAACCAGATTGACGAGCCGCCGGAATAACCCACATTGGTTGGGGGAATGTTGAGCAGCGACAGAAGAAAGGCGGCGACTCCACCAATAAACCCTAGAGAAGCTTGGCTTCATATTTTTCTTATGACTTTTTTGAGCAGTCCTTATTTAGGGCATTTGTACTGGTAGAAAGGTGGGTCACTTACTCACTTATCAATCATTCAAGGCTTCTTTGAGGAGGAATGTTTGTGCAGCTGCCGTCTACTCTATCTGGCTTGAAAGAAATCACAAATCTTTTTGCATGGAAGAGCATTCTCAGGATTATTTGGGTTCCAGGATTTGTGATCTAGTACAAGGTAGAAATTATGTTTCTTTTAGTGAGATTTTTTCCTAGTTAAAGCTGTGCATACTTGTATTACTCCTGATTATGCTGTAAAGCAATAAGATTAGTATTTTCTTCATTCCTTCTTTTATTCTTGGGTTTGCCATTTCTTGTAAGGTCTGTTGAGGATATTGTAAGTGCCGCTGGGCTTATTTGGTGATATAAACTTCAGCGGTATTGCGGTATTGTCCACTTTTCACCAATTTTATTTAAATTAATGTTAATGAGATTTTTTTTAGAAAGTAACATTAGTAAGATTCATTTTTTATAATTTTTATTTTGAAAAAACACGCACTTAAAATTATCCATATTTCCTAAAACATTTAGAGTAGAGTTTCTAAAAAGTAATAGGTGCAAATATTATGTACAAGTTTAAGCCGAAAGGCAAAGGCAAAACCTATAGATTTTTTTGAGAAAACTGTAATGCACTTGAAATTTAAATGAATGATTATGAAAAAATATTTAGAGAGAGATATATTAATATGATTCATTTTTTTATGGTTTTTATTTTAAAAAACACAAGCTTAAAACTGTGCATATTGCCTAAAATATTATACAAGAGTTTCTAAAAATTAACGTAGCTGCCAATATTATGTGAAAGTTTGAGCCGAAGAGCAAATGATATAACCTACCAAATTATTTGAGAGAAGCGTGATGCACTTGAAATTTAAATTAATTTTTATGAGAAAAAATTTAGAGAGAAATGTAATAGGATTAATTATTTTTTATGGTTTTTATTTCAAAAAACACAACCTTAAAATTATGCATATTACCCAAAATGTTTACACTAAAGTTTAGCTGTCAATATTATGTGCAAATTTGAGCCTCAGGGCAAAGATAACGTACATTTAGAGAGAAATATTAATATGATTCATTTTTCATAGATTTTAATTAAAAAAATACACCTTTAAAATTATCCATTTTACCTAAAATATTTATACTAAATTTTTTAGAAAGTAGTGTAGCTACCAATACTATATTCAAGTTTGAGTCGATGAGAAAAAACGATAGCCTACGAAATTTTTGGAGAAAAGTGTAATGCTCTTGAAATTTTAATTAATATTTATGAAAAAAATTTAGATAGAAATGTTAATATGATTAGTTTTTTTTTTAATTTTATGTCAAAAAACACACCTTTAAAATTGTCGGTTTTTCCTAATATGTTTATACTAGAATTTCTAAAAAGTAGTATAGTTGCTAATATTATGTTCAAGTTTGAGTCGATAGCCTACAGAATTTTGGAGAAACATGTAATACACTTGAAATTTAAATTAATATTTATGAAAAAAAAAATTAGAGAGAAATTTTAATATGATTCGATTTTTTAGTTTTATTTCAAAAAACACACCTCTGAAATTGTCCATTTTGTCTAAAATATTTATAATAGAATTTTTAAAAAATAGTGTAGCTGCCAATATTATATTCAAGTTTGAGCCGATGGGTATAGACTATAACCTATAGAATTTTTGGAGAAAAGTACAATGCACATAAAAATTAAATTAATATTTATGAAAAATATTTTTAGAGAAATATTAATATGATTAATTTTTAATATTTTTTATTTTGAAAAAACACACCTTAAATTGTCAATTTCCCTAAAACACTTATACTAAAATTTCTAAAAAATAGTGTAATTGCCAATATTGGGTGCAAGTTTGAGCCGATGGCCAAATACTATAGCCCTACAGAATTTTTGGAGAAAAGTGTAATGCAACTGAAATTTAAATAATATATTTCAAAAATATTTATAGAGAAATATGAATATGATTCATTTTTTATAGTTTTT
>JBBYHH010306321.1:0-12485 GCA_038382905.1 Daphne laureola
TATGCAAACAAAGGTAGCTAGAAACTGACATAGGATCTGGAAGCTATCGAATAAATCACTAGTGAGTTGTACATTTATTTTGTTAATTTTGAACATGTTTAACAATTTTGATGATTAATTTGGATAATTTTGTACCTAGAACATTTGGATAATTTTGTGTTTGAAGATGAATGATTTATGGGTATTTTTATTTAAATTTGGATGAATTCCGAATTTTGATGATTCATGTATGTCAATTCTGTTCTTAGAGTTTTTTTTTTATAATTTTGTGTTGAAATGATGAATTTATGAGGATTTTTATTTAATTTTCAGATTAATTACGAATTTGTATATTTTTTTTATTTCATAATAACAACACACCGACGGATGAACTGTCGGTAACGGACCACCGATAGACCGTCTGTCGGAAGAGAACCACCGATAGACAGTCTGTCGGAAGCGTAAGACCGACAGACAGTCTGTCGGTAAGCTGATACCGACAGACGGTCTGTCGGTCCTACACTTCCGACAGACGGTCTATCGGTGGTCCTCTTCCGACAGACGGTCTATCGGTGGTATGCTTCCGACAAACGGTCTGTCGGTAATTTCTCCGGCGATACTTACCGACAGACCGTCTATCGGTATATGATTCCGGTGACATTTTCTGGGTTCGAACACCATCGATAGCTCGTCTGTCGGTGACACCGATAGCTCGTCTGTCGGTGGTGAGATACCGATATGACAAATACCGATAAAGAGGTTTCTGACAGACGGTCTGTCGGTATTAGCGAATTACCGATAGACCGTCTGTCGGTCTTGTCTGTCGGTATTAGACATTTTTCTAATAGTGCGTCCAAGTCATAACAGTGGACTGACGGAGCGGAGTTCAATGGCTAAATTGGGCGGATGAGAAGATGGATGGACAAAACAAACTTCTAGAGATAATTGAGTCCTCTTTTTGCACCTAAAGCCAAAAATTATCTAAAACATTATAAATAATTGAAACAACTATTTTTAAACCGGATCAAAGGTGTAGCTAGCTAGCTTATTCGGGAAATATATGTGCTAGCAAGAGCAACATTTTAGTTCCCGTTCCAAAACAAAAAGAGTAAGGTTTTAGTCCTAAAAATCTCTTTTTTTACGATGCGTCTTAATGCCAGCTTGATGAAGCTAGCATACGTACTCCTTTTTTTCTTTTTCTTTTTCACAAAAAAGACTCACTTTATTAATAAAGTATACGTACTCCTGTGAATTAATTAGTAGCCTTATTTATTTATGTTTTATGTCCTACTCTCTAAAAAAAAATTTATTAATACTCTCTTCATTCCTATTTAATTATTATATTTGATTTTTGAATTTTTGTTTGACTCAATTTTTTATTAGAAATTTTTTTTTTAAAAAATATAAAAAAAAAATATTTTCAAAAACTAGACACATTAATTTATTTTATATATATAATTTATATAATTTTATATGTCAAAATATAAAATAAAAAAAAAATATAAATTAGATACTGAAAAAAAAAATGTAACTATTAAAAAAATACGAAAGAATGAATAGCTAGGTTTGTACACGTAGTAACGTTTAATCCCTAATACCTTCCATTTTGATTGTCAAGTCTAAAAAATACTCCCTTGGTAACTAAATAAGTGATCCATCCATCTAATTGGTTTGTTTGAATTTTATTTTAAAGTTTAATTTTAACTTAAATATTTATGAACAAAAATAATAGAAATTATTTTTGAAAAAAAAATATTTAAAAAAAATATGTTACAAAATTATGATAAACATATAAATTTATTTACTTTAAATATCTAAATATTTATAAAAATAAATCATATATTAAAAATCATGAAATAAGGAGAAAAAAAAAGTTAATTAATTGAGGACAAACAGAGCACTAATTATTTAATTCAATAGATATATTAATGTTTTGATTTTATTCATGAATAATTTTATTAATAAGTAGTACTCCTTCTGTCAAAAAAATATTAAATTTTTTATTTTTTAATATTTAATTTATATTTTTATATTTTAATTATTTTAAAATATAAATTTAAAATTTTTATATATAAATAAAAATTTGATATATCTATTTTATAAATATATTTTTTTTATACTTTTTTTTATAATAAAATAATAAAAATAAATCAAAATTAAATAAATATTAAAAATTAAATTTTATAATAATTTTGTAACGGAGGGAGTAATATAGGGAGTACCTTACTAGCTAGCTTATCTGTGTGCGAATTTGGGGTTTGAATGGATACTATTTGAGAGGCGGGTCGACCCGAGAATTGAAGGAGATGTGGTGCAGCCAATGATGAGGTCTGAGTCTCTGTCTGACATTAATTTACTCCTATAACAGAACATATCTAGCTGTAGTACATGATCATGATTCACGGATGATGAATGAGGTTAAACAGAGATATGTAATCCTGGGAAATTGTCTCCGCTCTTTACTGGATTATTATTATTATTATTATTATTATTATTATTATTATTATTATTATTATTATTATTATTATTTAATAGAAATGATTTCTACTAAATTAAAAAAGTTCATAAAAATAGACATATCAAATTAATGTATATTTATATAAAAAGTTTGACATTATATATAAGAATATTAATGAAATATAATTTTAAATTAAATGATAAAAATAAAACGTTCAAAAAATTTAGAGATAGTAACAATAATTATTAGATTTATTGATGATTAGACTTGCAAATTTTAATTAGTAACAGCTAAGAAGTGTAATATTTAGATTATTAGTGAGTTGTTAATTATCCGAAAATAAAATTGACTTGCAAACAAAAATCGGATAGGTCAATCCGTCAATGAGTTGAAAGTTGAAACGTTAACTAGCTTGAGAGGAAATCGTAAAGGGACGTGAAATCAAGTTTGCACCTTTTTTCTCTCTACGCCGCAGAAACAACATTTGACTGTGTTGAGCAAGTGAAAATTACAGGTTTTCTAAATTTGATTTTGTTAATTAAGATTGAGATCTAGCTAGGGTTTTGACACTCAGGTTGGGTTGCTGTTCAAGTGAAATTAGGGTTTCACTAAATCTGATCTTGGTTAATTAAGATATATTATTTGAATTTTAACCCTCAAGTTGCATGTGTCATCATGATATCTGAGGTATTGAAATTAGGGTTTCACATAACATTTGGTGTTCTCTAGGAGAGGTGAAATGTACACCTACACCTGATATTATTTATAATCGTTCGCAACAACCCCATACCTTTTTTGAACTAAAAAAGCTTATTTTATTATCAAAAGGTGAAATAAAATTAAGCCAACTGAAATAAGTAGCAAACTAAACAAAATAACAGTCCCAAAATGGAACACGACAAAATAAAACCAACAGGAACTTCGACACTAGGAGTAGGACCAAGCAGGAAGAGAGGAAACCTTCATGTACGCCATATAGTCAACCACAATGCACTGTAGAGCCACGTCAGATTTATATAGATCCGCGATCCCGCCCTCAACACCTTAGATATATGAGCAAAACAGTGTCGACACGTCCTAGCACTAGCATGAAATGAAACCACACTAACAACCTGATCTTCCAAAGAGAGCGAATAAAGACCCAATGCGAGAAAGAAAATAGAAAAAGGAAAAGAAAAAAAAAAGAAAAGAAAAGAAAAGAAAAGAAAAGAAGAAGCAGCACACGAAACAGAGTCAAAACAACCTACACAGAGGGGCCACAAAAAAGAATGAGGAGATCAGACATAGACGGCCCTCTCGCCCATCTAGCCTTGAGCCAACCCGATCACCCGACACCGCTGGGTTGAGAGTCCCCCAAACCCAGCAAATTGCGCTCAAAAGCAGCAATCATGCACTGGCCAGAAAAGGAGCCGAATCGTTGTCCCCTCCCTCACATTGAATCCATCTCCACAATAATAAAAACTGACACACATGAGAGAGAGAGAGAGAGAGAGAAAGAGAAAGAAGCAAAGGTTGGTGAGCAACAAGGACTCGATGGCGGAGAAGGGCACCGTTGCATATAGAGGAAGCTCACCATGACGGAGCGGGGGAAATAAAAAATCCTAAACCCTAGCACACTACAAATAAAATATCATTTAGTGACATACAAAATACGCCACTAAAAGTAAAAAAATTCCCCTAAAGACGTCTGCGGGATACAACTCACGGAAAAAGTGTTACTAGAAGTCATGACACTAAAACCTTTTAGTGACACTTCTTATGTGTTGTTAGCACGGGATTCACTGCACTTATGTGACAATAAATATCGAATTTAGTTGCAAACGTTTACTGCCATTAATTAATGGTGCGAAACCTTTCTATCCACCTGCTATGCTGGCACAAAATATTGTGACAGTAAATCCTATTGTGGCATATAATAATATGCCATTATATTAAATAATTTTTTAGCACAATTTGTTTGTGCTATTAGTACATTTTTCTCATTCCTTGTTTTTTTTTTTAAATGCCCAAATTAAAATGGCCAAGTTAATGAAAAATGAGAAATAAAATTATTCATGACCATTAAAATAAATAAATTGAATTACTTAAAAGCAAGATTGTACAAATGTTAGCTTCTCAAACCGAAAAACATAAACATAACCGAAATGTACGAAAATAAAATAAAATAAAATACTAGGAATAGTCTATAGATCATATGAAACAAACTGAGAAATCCAAATACTAACACACATAATCTAGAAGAAATCACTCCACATCCTTCATGAATCTTTCTTTCTTGCCAAGTGATCTAAAACTAATTCTTGTGAAGATGGATTCAGAGAGTATCATCTGGAGAGTCTGCATCGTTCATTTAAATTAAGTATAAGTCTTTAAAAGAAAACATATAACAAATATGTAATGAAATGTTGGATAAGGATTGTACTTACTCTTACCAAAATGACTTGTAGCAGATGAACTTAATTTGATTTGTAATGGAGGTATTATCAGAATACTAACACAAATAAGTGAAGTATCAAGAGCCTCATACTTTTAAACCATGCATCTCATTTGAATGGTTTCTTATAAATATTCTGATACAATTGTTAATTGATTTTTTTACGCTTAAAAATAATTCGAGCCAAAAGTATAATTACTAATTAATTAAGTACTGAGAGAGTATCCTAGCGATAATATGTGGTAATGTCACATTAATTAATGCGCATGCGGGAGCGATTAAACGCCACATACTATTTGCTCGCATTAAACATGCTATGGCGACCAGAGCCGCATTAAAATATTTTATAAGTAATTAAAAATAATGAAATGATCAACAATTCATCCATATTCATTCCCATAAATGCTTCAAACAAATACAACAAAACCCAAATTTTGTTTAAACAAACTCATCAAAAGATACAAGAAAACAGAATAAATGTGGCATGGTTCTTTATCGGGGCTGCTTCTCTACTTTTCTGACCAAGGTTCATGGTTTTCGAAAGAGATGAAAATATGTTGTAGATCTGGATTTTGAAGAGAAATAAAAGATTTGTTGTACATCTCAAATGGATGAAAAGAAAAAGAAGAAAAAAAGAAAAGAAAAAGGCGTGAAGAAGAGGAAGAAGATATCCGACATGAAAGAAGAAGAAAAAGAAGAGAGTGATTTTTATTTTTGGATGAAAATAACCGAGAGAGAGAAAACAAAAAAATTAATGCACTTTAATGTGACCTAGGCCGCATTAGAAGCAGTTACGGAACTAGGATTTTGGGGTTGGAGAGACGAGCGAGTAGTTAATACATATAGAGTGAGTAGTATTAGGCAAAATTTTAGGGGTTTCAAAGAATTTTCAAAATATAGGAGAAAATTGTATATTATGGAAAATCTTTAGGAATGTTTGATATTTACCCAATAATTTATATCATTTAAGGGACCTGATAAAAAATCATTTGAGAGAAATTATAGTGAATTTTAATTAAAATTGAGGTTATATTTTATTTTGGGTGGATAAGAGGGGCTAGATGGATAAATTATTATTTAGATCCATAAAATACTTCTTATGCATTATATACCCCTCAAAATTGAGGAGGGGGGAGGGGGGGGGGGAGCTGCCCCCTCTTGTCCCTTGGTAGTTCCGTCTCTGATTAAAGGTCATACCATATATTAAAATTTGAATATTTATGTGGTTTAATGAAAATTCGCGTTTAATGCGGCCTCTACTACATTAAAACGCTTGCCTATTCCCTCCTCCTTTTTATAACCCTAAGCAAAAATGTCTCCCTCACGTCACTAGGTTTTCTTCCTTTTACTAGGGATTCGTCTGGCTCCTTGCTCGTAAATGTTTCCTACTCTCCTTGCATGACAACAACCAGTGTCTCCTCTCCAACTATCATGATGGTAGGTCTCATTATGCGGCTCGTGAGTCTGGTCCATTTGATGTAGGATTGTCAGCCAGTTCATGTTCTTAGTGAGGACAAAGTGCTGGTGAAAAGACGAACGTTGGTGGTGTTGATGGTTCGTGTTATCCCAAATAGGCAACCAAGAGGGAGGGTGAATAGATTGGCACTTAAAAGCTTTTCTATTTTGTAAATGATAAGCAAAATGATCGATAGGTTGACAAAAATAGTTTTGCTTTAGAAACCAAGATTGATCAACATGTTCAGTAAAATCAAGTCGAGAAAAGCAAAGTGACACAAAAGATTTATAGAGGTTTGAATCAACCAAACCTACATCCTCTCCCTAAGTATACCACTTGAGTGTTTCACATTCACTATTTTTAAAAATAGTTACATCAACCATCACTGACGAAGCTACTTGTGGGTTAGGGGTGACAGTGGCCACCCTGAAAGTTTTTGAAAGTTAGAGGTATATAGTATATATTTAAGATAGTTAAGGGATGTTATTTATTATTATCAAATATTTCAGCTACTCAACCCAATTATTAATTTTCAAATGGACTTTTGGCCCAAAATATTTTAAACCCAACCCACCCCATACAAATTAATTAAAATAATTAATAACAAAATAAAAAAAGACCCCGCTGCTCTCTCTCTCTCCTCCTCAGTACGAGGCTACGAGCTGCTGCTGTTGTCGTTGAAATCCTCAAATCTCAACATTCAACAACCCAGCCCACGTCCGTTCCGATCCAGATCGTCCTCTCCTCTCCATTGTCCGGCGTCCATTCCCAGCCCAGTAGGCAGCGAGAGAGGCGGAGCTGAGCAGAGCAGCAGTGCAACCATCGTCCCGATCCAGATCTACGTCTGCGAGTAGCGAGCTGCCGCCGGCCATGTATTTCACCACTCTGAAGATTTATTTCTGGTTTCGCCACTGTCAACCATAACCAAAAGTTTTTCAACTAAAAAGTGTATCCACTAGTTTTTCTCAAGGCTAACTAGAAATATGACACCTTGTTTTCCACACACTACAACACATATGGTTATTAGAGACACATGTAAGGAGACAAATAACTCATTTGTTACTAAAAAGTTTATTTAAGGACAAATGTATTATCTGTTTCTATATGCACCTAGTATTTGTTACCAATAATCTATAGCTTTAGTATTTGAGGACAATTATGCAATAGTTGCTATAAAGTAAATTAATGTGCGATGAAAAGGAAAATTTTAAATTGAATAGCTATTGTAACAAATACATTTCTCTCTAAAGAAGATAACGGAGACAAATAAAATGGAAACAAAAAAAGTACGAGTAATATGTAATTACGTACTCCATTTTGGTTTGGTTTCATTGATAAAAATATTTCTTAAAAGAAAAAATATTACTACATCAATATAGAAAAAAAATGTGTTGATTATGGTTTGACTTTTTTCTCCTAATTTTTTTTTTTTTTTGAAGAATAAAGATTTATCTTATTAATGATAACTCATTATAAAATAAGTCGGGTATGACGAAGTAAAGTACCTAAAGGTACAACAAAATCAACTCAGTACGGGTGAAACTACCATATAATAAGTAGTAATATAATGGAAAACTAAAATCACTAAGGCTAGACTCCCACAAACTGACCTGAAAATGCTATATAAGCAAACTCATGACGACGGTTATGATCATAATGACGGTAAATAGATATTGTATCTCACTACCAGTACCCTGATTGCCGAAAAGCAGAATGGTACCGACGCATCATAGTGGACTAAGGATAGCACTAGCCCTAACCATATTAGTTTCCAGAAAAAAACGCCTATATGTTCAAACATACAAAGACAACAATCCGGAAAATAAAGAAAATAGAGGATCCTGAAAACAAACAAACAAACGAAAACTAGCAAATTCTGAAAAAGTAAACTAAGAATAAAGGCTCTCCCATAATAGATAAAACGACACCGATCCCTAAGGATCATTATCTGGCTCGGAGTCCCCCGATCCCAGCAACAAACGCTCCAGATCCACAATAGTGCCTCCCGTAGTGCGAGGCCTCTTCTGCACCCACCTCCCCACCCTTACCGACCACATAGCTGGAGTCCCTGCGCACAAAAACAACCAAGGTGGTCAGAAAGTACCATAACACAACAGTTGCACAGCCAATAATGGCCCACCAGAGACAGGCATGGATGAAAATCGATGCCTTGCAGGGCGGATTACCCTCCGTCCAAAAGCCTTCGCTTGCCGGAACGCCTCCACCAGAAAGAAACCACTCTGCCGCATGCAGGGTCGCTCCACGGTGGTTGCCGGCCCACCAAGCTTCGAATCGGATGCTCCAATTCGTTGGCCAACCAAGAGAGAAGGAGGCGCTTGATCCGTGCGTTCATGCAAGTGAAGTCGCAGCTTCACCGCCACCACAGGAAGCCGAGGCCGATGAAACTGGCGTCGCTCAACCCGCACTACCGAACGTTAGCCCTGTCTCCGTCCCAGTGGCTCGGGCCTGATCTACTGAGTGTCGCGAACCAAGCCTCTGCCTCCTCTGAGCGAGAACGACCTAGGGAAGCGCCGAACGAGGTGCCGGTGATGAGATCGACTCAACGGCGCTGCCGCGCGGAGATAGTGGCCCTAGCTCCGACGACAAGGTGGCAGAGCAGGGGAATGGGGAAACTACGGTGGGTTGAAAGACCTTAGCAGAGCCGAGAAACATAATTGCTCTGTTCACTATAGATCCTAATTATTTAATTATTAGTGTTTATCAATTCCATTGAAATCATCGATAAACAAAATCAAAATGTATTTTAGGGATTATTTTAAACAAAATTCTCACTTTCTTCTCAAAATCTTTCTAAAAGACTATATAATGTTAGAGGGAAATAATAGAGGTAGATGTTATAAATTTATATTTACTCATATTCATGAATATAATTTATATTTACTCATATTCATGAAATATTCAGAAAATTGTGGTAACATAAATAAAATGATAGTAGAAGTATGAGATTACTTTTAATAAAAGATACTCTCTCCATCATAAACGTGTTGTCATTTTTTGTTCTTTTGTATAGATTAATATGGTCTTTGGTCATCAACTTATTTTATATAAATTTTCATTATTACCCACCTTCCAAACTCATTCTCACCCCCTCAACCTACTCTCTAGACTCTTTAAGTGAATGTATTTATAAGGGTAACAATGGACTAAAATAAAACAGAAATTGAAAAATGTCATTTCATTTGTGATGGGACTCGTCCCAACGAGACCTCGCATCCCTCGAGGCCTTGGCGGCCAAGATCCCTGGCGTGTCACGCCACTCGCACCACAGATCCTCTCCTGGATGATTCTCTATTCTCGGACATTCCTCCAAGACGGATAAGTCCCGAGAATAACCGAAACGTCGAAACCCCTTCTCCTCCACGTGTCCCTCATCCCACGGCTCGCCCTCTCCCATCAAGCCACGTGTCCTCCCCTAACACAACTTGTACCAAAGGAAGGGTGCCACGATTCCCTATAAATAGGAGATCCACCCTCCCCAAAAAGTCATGTGATATTGAAAGCTCTAGAACCGACACTTAAAGGACCCGAGGACTAATCACTAAGTGGAATTTTTGTAGGATACGTCCACGAATCAGGCCGGGACTTAAAGACCGAAGAAGGGAAAGACCGAGAATCAACCATGGTGCAAGGTACATTATTTCTACCTTAACTTTGTAAATTCATATTATGTTAAGGATCCCCTTAACATTGGCACCGTCTGTGAGAAACCAGATATTTCAGACCCAAAGCATACCATGAGTGACCCGACTCCTTCTCCACTCGGTACCCCCTGGGGTACTGCCGAGTGGGAAGGGGAGGGTGTCCTTACTCCCTCGAGGTCAGGAGCAATTGAGTCCGCGGCTTCCAAGTTCGTCCTGACAAACTTGGATGCACAGTTACTCCACGACCTCAACCTCCCCCCGGGGTGAGCTTTTCACCTTGTTTTAAAGGGCTTCGTGTCCCTCTTAAGGCTCCGGCCAACCACAAGGCTCCAGCCGAACCCCAGACTCTGGCCCTCTAACACGCCCCGACCTATCTTACGGCTCCATCCAATACATAAATGCTCATGCTTTGTTTCCTCATTCTCAGAAACACTGTCGCGCTACAAATACTGGGACTCACTCTCGGCTCAACCCTCCCCCTCGGAGGACTATCAGGGTCCTTCACCTTCCTGTTGACATCGGGGTCTCCCACACTGCTGAACTTGAATGTCGAGATACCCCTCGCCATGCAAATCACATCATTTTCTACTTCAGGCATCGCGGCTCCGGGACAGCTGGAATTATTCCTACAAATGCAACAAGACCAAATCCGACAATTGAAGGCCCAACTAGAGGCCACCCGAGCTCCGCCTGCTCGATCCGACCCCTTCCCCTTCTCAGGCACCGTACAAAGCCATCCGGGGACTCAGGGCTTGTCTCAGCTCCCACATTTGGACCAGTATGACGGGTCGACCGACCGCGAAGATCATGCTCAGATGTATGAGGATAAAATGCAGTGGCATCCCTTCTCAGATTCCGATCTCTGCAGAGCGTTTCCCCAAAGCTTAAGGGGTGTGGCCCGTACGTGGTTCTCCATGATCCCCGTCGGGATCATACATTCGTGGGAGTATCTTAAAAAGATATTTTTGAACCAATACCTCGGGAAGAAGAAGACCAAGAGGAATGCCCTTGGCCTACGGGACGTGGTCCAGAAAGGGGGGGAGACCCTTCGGGATTATATCAATAGATTTAACGACCGTTTGGTCAAGCTCACAGACATCTCGGGCGACGTGGCAACCTACGTAGCGGCAGCTGGGGTCTTGGCCACGATCCCCTTTGGACGCAACCTCACGTGTCAAACTCTGAGATCCCTTCAAGAGTTCTACGACCGCGCGTCACCCTTTATCAACTAAGAGGAAAACTCGATCGCACGACGGGCGGATAACCCCCAAACGCAGAATGATACGAAAAAGAGAGCCCGCACCGACCGCGTACGATAAGGTCCTTAGACAAACTTCGGGAAATTCACTGGCAGTCAGGGATCATTTGATGGAAGGACGACGGCCGGGGCATTCCTCCGAGTGGACGTCGTCGAAGATTTCACACCGCTCATCGTGGGTCAGGAAGAAATCCTCTCGGTAATCGAAAGGGAACCTGATTTCCAACGACCCCTCCGATGAAGTCGGATCTGGAGTCCAGGAACAAGCGATATTACTGCAAGTTACATCAGAATCACGGTCATAGCACCGAGCGATGCCGTCTCCTCCAGAAACTGATCGAAGAACTGATTCAACAGGGCAAGCTAGCCCAATTTGTCAAGCGACATACCGAGACGGTCAAACCGGAGCCCACGACTGATGAATGACATATATTTATACATTTTTCCCTCCATACACATGCTTTTGTTGGATGTTTGTTAGTACTTAGTGTAGGCGCAAGTTGTTTTGCAGGAAATCTATGGTCGGGGGAAAAATGGAGAAGTTTGGTGCAGAATTGCGATGAAAAGCAGAACTGGGGATCAAAGTGCAAGCAAGGAGGGATTCGGAGTGAAAAAGGTGAAGAAATTGGGAGTCAGCATGGGCAGGCGATCGCCCACTGTTTCAGGCGATCGCCTGGCCCCGAAATCCAAAATCAACAGGGGGTCAGGCGAGTGACCAGGCGAGCCGTTCAGAGACCAGGCGATCGCCTGACCCCGAAGTCCAAAATTGACAGGAGGCCAGGCGAACGCGCAGGCGATCAAGCAGGAATCCAGGCGATCGCCTGGACCCAGAAGCGAGATTTAACAGAGGTCCAGGCGACCGTCCAGGCGAAGGGTTAAAATTCCAGGCGATCGCCTGGACGGCCGACCTGGAAACCCTAGGTCGTTTTATTCACGATTTTTCATCCCAAAACACAAGTTTTTAGTTCCTAGTTTTCTTTCTACGTTTTTTCTCTCTAGAGGGCTTTGTTCTAGGTTATTCAATACAGTTTCTCGCATAGATCATCGCTCCAGACTGGATTCCACGAGTGACCAGTTGGATTTTCATCAGTAACTCCAAACAGTTTTTCTTCTTCTACTTCATCAATTGCAATCATGTTTCCCCAAATTGTTGAATGTTTATCGAGCATGAATAGCGAGTAGTTTTCTTATTCTCTCTGATTGTTATGGCGTTGTGTGATTATTAGATGAATTTGCAT
>JBBYHH010306431.1:0-12485 GCA_038382905.1 Daphne laureola
CAGAATTAATTCCCGGCAAAATTACATAGTGAGAAATATAAAATTCTACCAAGGGTCCAAGGCGGGTGGTAACACCAAGAACACCTTGAATGTGTAACACCCCGATTTACCCACCTAGAAGTTTTAGGGGAAATTTGAAACTTTTTGAACATAAGTTTCACAAGCGATAAACGTGGGTGCTACACTAACAAAATAACAAAAGGTAAGTGCAGCGGAAGAGAGATAGAGTTCGTTTTAATTCCCAAAGATAACCTCCTAACACCAGATAGTCATGTCAAGAAGTTACAGTGCATCTCCACCTGGTAATTGCTCCACCTCGAAGTATGTCAATCCGTACTCCAACTCAAAGGGATTGACATAGTAATCCTCCCCGTAGAACTCACCTATAATTTAAGGGGTGAGCGTCCATTTTCTCAGTAAGGAGGAAAGATTACAGGCCCTTCACAAGGGTCGTAATGCTTGATCAAATAAACAAATTCAAGGATAATGATTCCAAGCATAATAGATTTCAACATATTAATATATGTATTTTAACATGAAATCAACAAGAAATAAGAGAATCCTAGTCCATGCCAAGATCTAAATGCGGAGATGCTCTTTGATTTGATCACTATATGTCATAAAATATTTTCAAAAGCATTTTTCAAAAGCATGCCACCGGATGAACCTAGGGCAGTGGGTGTGTACAACACAACACTCTCAGGAATTCCCCTTAAGCAGAGCCACTAGGGATGCCGCCAGGCCAGAGCCTAACAAGAAAAGTACAAGAATGTCTACGCCGAGACAGAGCCTCTTGTGAATGCTAACCAGTCTAGGAAAGCAGAGCATATGCATAAGCATGAACCTAACGTGATGGTGGGTGTGTACATCACCACACTCTCAGGAATGCCCCTTAAGTAGAGCCACTAGAGATGCCACCAGGCCAGAGCCTTGCATAAAAAGTACGGGATGTCTACGCTGAGATAGAGCATCTCATGAATGCCAACCAATCCAGGAAAGTAGAGCACAACATAAATATAAAATGGGTTCAAACCATCCGTTCTGAACCGCTCATCTAAAGTTACAGCTTAGTTAAGTCACGTAAGGCCGAATCCACGAAACCTCTCATGTCTTAACTAATGGTGGGTCGTGTAAGGTCATTTTTTCGGCACCATACAAGTCGGGTCAGTCATAGGGTCTTATGTCCTCATAGCTGCCCTAACCTGCCACCTATCCCCTTAAAACATTTCAGGCCGTGTAAGGTCATTTTATCGGCACCAAACACGTCGGGTCAGTCATAGGATCTTATGTCCTTATAGCTGCCCTAACATGCCGCCTATCCCAGAAAAACATTTTGGGTCATGTAAGGTCATTTTATCGGCACCAAACACATCGGGTTAGTCATAGGGTCTTATTTCCTTATAGCTGCCCTAACATGCCACCTATCCTGGAAACATTTTTTGTCCAGAAAATTCATTTTGTTCCATTTCGAATGCAATCGTGAGATGCAGTACATCAAACAATATGCCACATCTAATCGTGATGCATGACCACTAGTCCGTTTAATTATTAAGCCTTTAGGTGTGATGCCATGTTTTACTTTACTACTTTCTAACTTGAGATCTTGTACTTGAATGATGTCATGACAATCATTTACATTTTAATAGTGGACTTACTTGTGTGCGCTCTTATCTCATGAGTTATTACCCAACCATGTTTAATCATTGTTTTCATGCCTAACTTGTTATCCATCGACTTGTAGTAAATTTTATGGTCCTACCATTATCCTAGAGTTTAATTCTAATCTCAAACATGATACTACCACCTACACATAATACTAACATCATTTTAACCTTTTCGGTCCTATCATGAAACTAGCAGAGTTCATTTAGCGGACCTAGCATGCCACTAGCCAAGTTTTCCTTAGTGATCCTAGCAGGATACTAGCGTTACATACAACATCCGCCGTACATATCATACATGTATCTAAATCAATTAGTCAAAACAACCTGAGTCATAAAAACTTATAAATGCAAAGGTATAAAGTATCATGAATAATAAATTACGCTACCCAGGTTTCCCGATCAAATATTTTATTAAGTCTAATTGTTTAACTTAAAGTTCATTATTCAAGATTTTATTTATGAGGTGGATAAAATGACTCGAATGAAAAACTTCATCTTATCCCCCTTACTTAGATGTAGCCAGGAATATGCGTCGACTAACATGTCAAGGATGTCCAGAAGCGTCGATTGAAGTTGGTGTCTGGAGTTGAGAACCTATCGATAAGAATTTAATGAAATACTCTATGAGATTCCGCAAGTTACATCTCATCTGTACCGATCGGTAAGTTTTACGGAAAAATAATTGAGGCTCTTACGACTTTCTAATGGTCTACGATAGCTTGAGGTAAAGTTTAGGTCAAAACGAAAGATCCGGGAATTTTTAGAGGGCTTTTAGGAGAAAAGAAAATGAAGGATTAGAGTTAAGGAGTAAAATGCTAACTTTTGAACATGGAAAGGTGACTAACTTGCAACGTAGGAGAACTTTTGTAACCTAAGTAAACTAAAATAAAAATATTAGGGAAAAGGACTAACAGAGCATTTTTCCTAAAAATAAAAACCGAAATCGAACCAGACCTTCTTCTTCGTGGCTCCTGCTGGGGTTCGCTCCTGACAGCGGCAGACATGATGGACGGTGGGTAAACCACCGATTTCAATGGCGGTTCCTACTCCAGTTGATGTGCCGGTGGCTGGGGGGACCGATTCCAGTGGTGCCTCGGTGAACGGAGCTCCGGTTGGAGAGAAAATGGTGTCAGTGTCGGAAATAATTTCCGGTTTGGTTCTCCTTATTTTTTGCACCTCTGGTGGTGGGAGGTGATGGGCTAGTTTCGTCTCATTGAGAGAGAGGCGATGGTGGGGAAAATGGTGTTGAGAATGGCCAGAAATGAGGAATAGGTTGGTGACCGAAGGTCCGATGTGTTCTGCTTCTTACTCATCTCTTGCCAGTTGCAGCGTCTCCGGTGACAGTGGTGGCTCTTCAAGATGTGGCGGTGGTGATGGGACAAGGATTGGTTGTGAAAAGTGGCTGGAGAGGGAGAGGCCTAGGTAGGTACAATTTTTTTTTCTTTTCTTCTTCTGCTTCTGCATCTCTCATAAACTCATTCTTTTATAAGCTAAATGATGGATTGATGATGATAGAGTGTGGCCATGGGTGATTGGATGGTTGTATGAATTTGGTAGAGGCATGATTACCATGCTTGCATGAGAGAAACAAAGATGTCAGACAGGTAGCTTCTTCTTTTTTTTTCCTTTTTAAATTGATTAATTAATTAGTTACTACTTAATTACTACATCTAATTACTTAAAAAAAAGAACCCACTTAATCTAAATTAACAACATAAAATGATAAGAATAAAAAGAAAGCACATAAAATGATAAATATACAAAAAAATAAGCATGCAATACAAAAAGAAATAAAATATATGATGACCTAAAATAATAGTTCGGATTACAATTTTTATAGTTATTACATCCTACCCCTCTTGAAAGAAAATTTGTCCTCAAATTTGAAAGGTATGGATGAGGTATGATCTTAAAGGTGTGTGAACTTCTTTAGTATTTCCTCTTCGACCTTTTAAGTGGCCTATTGTTCTCTATGATGATTTCAAATGACCTTTACGAACTTGATGACCTTGTTCCGTAACACCTTCTCCTTTGTGTCCATAATAACCATTGATTTCTCTACATAGGTCACACTAACCCTCAACTGTAGTGGCAACTAAGGTATCACATGGGATGAGTATGGGTGATACTTCCGAAGACTACTGACATGAAACACATCATGAATGCCAACCAAGTTGGGTGTCACGACAAGTTGGTAGGAAAGGTTTCCAACTCGCTCAAGGATTTCGAAGGGGACAATTTAACAAGGTGCTAGCTTTCCCTTCTTCACAAATTGTTGTGCACCCCTAGTCGGTGATATCTTCAAGAACACATGATGGCCACATCAAATTCTAAAGATTGACACCTGCTATCAGCGTAACTGTGTTGTCTATTCTGGGATGCTACTAGATTCCCCCAAATCAATTTGATCTTATCTGGGGTTTGTTAGACCAATTCAGGACCTAACAAGGGTCTGTCTCCAACCTCTTTCCAACAAACTGAGATGCGACAACTTCACCTATACAACGCTTCATATAGAGTCATCTGGATGCTGACATGATAACTATTGTTGTAAGTGAATTCCATGAGGGGTAAGTCCCGATCCCATGAGTCCTTGTGATTTAAGGAACAAGCCCTTAGCATATTTTCAAGCGTCTGACTAGTCCGCTTGTATTGTCCATATGTCTGAGGATGAAAGGTCATACTCATGAAAGTGGTAGTACCCATATGCCTCTGGAATGGTTTGTAGAAATGCGAGAGTAACCTTAGATCTCTATCATAAACACTCTTGAGTACTCCATAAAGTCGCAATATCTCTATGATGTAAATTTTTGTCATCTGATTTATGGACAAAGTATTTTGGATAGCCAATACATGCGCTAATTTGGTCCACCAATCACCAATAACCCAAATGTCATCATGTCGATGTAAGGTGGTAGGTAGGCAAATCACAAACCCTATGGTGATGTCATCCCACTTCCATTGAGGAATCTTTAATGGTTGCAATAAGCTTTCAGGTATCTGATGCTCTATTTTAAACTTTTGAGAGGTTAAACATCTTGTGATGAACTCAACAATATCCTTCTTCATGTTATTCCACAAAGACATCCTTTTCAGATCCTGATACATCTTAGAACTTCCAGGATATTTTAGTCAATTTTGATGTATGAGTCTCAATCAGAATGTCCCTATTCACATCATTGTGTCTATGAACTACCAATCGACATTGGAATTTGAGAGTGCCATCATCATCTGTACTGAACCCCATTTGCTCTAAAGTAATCAATTCTTGACATTCTGGATCCGTCTTTTGAGCTTCCTTCACCTTCTGTATCAAGGTAGGCTTCACTCGCATATTGACTAGGAAACTCGCAAGTGTATGAGATCGGATGGTAAGACTCAACTGGCTGAATTCTTTTACAACTTCTATTTAGATACTACTAGAGGGTATTCAACTACACATTTCATTTTCGGCTTAAGGCATCTTCCACTAATTTAACATTATCGGGATGGTATTAGGTGGTGCAATTGTAATCCACAAGATACTCCTCCCAATCATGCTAATGATTGTTTAGATCCTTCTGGGATGGCAGGTGATGCAGGCTCTTATGGTCAATGAAGATCTCAAACTCTTCACCATACAAGTAATGCCTCCCTAACTTCTAGGCATGGATGACCGCAATCAACTCCAAGTCATGGGTAGGCTAATTCAACTTATGCGGGTTTAGTTACCAAGACCCATAAGGAATTACCTTACTCAGTTGCATCAGTACACGATCCAAGCCTTGATGAGAGGCATCGGTGTAGACCGCAAAATGACTGTGGCCATCGGGAAGAGTGAGGACATGTGCTGTTACCAAGCGATTCTTCAGTTCTTGGAAGCTTTTCTAGCACTAGTTTGTCCACACAAATGATTTATCCTTCATAGTCGATCCGGTGGAAGGACAAGTCATCTTAGAAGGTCCAGGAAAATGATCATATTGCCTACACCTCTCACTAAGAAGTCACTGGTCCTTAACGGTTCCTTCCCCTAAGTCGGATTCACTTGCAACCAGAATAACTACGATAAGGGGTCTACTCCGGGATATGTATACTTTTTCAACTTCACGCTTGCATCCACTACACACTGAGCTTCTTACATGGTAGGTTTTCTTGGGAATAAGGCATTTCGAGTACTTGTCAGAATAGGAGGGTGGTTGAGGCAGGAGGGACCTTTATTGAAGGTGTTAACCATCAATGGGAAGACTTACGTCACTTGAACTACTTAAACGACCATTGGTCACGAAATTAAGTGATGGAGATATTCGACGAACAAAGATGAGATTGATAAGGTCTTTTGGTCATTATAAAGTGGTTGATGACCACGAATTCCAAGGTTGGGGTTAGCGAGGTTGACGTTATGCTTCAAGGAAAGGTCGTCTTCGTCTGGTAGCCTTGCATAAAAGGTAACCTTATCAAGGAACTCTTGAAAGTTCAAAACTTAAGGGGTTTGTGTTCTTGAGTCTATAGCGACCGAGAAATGACAAGACTAGGTGAGAAGCAAGGGGATTTCCTCTTTAACGGGAATATCTTCCAACTCTAATGTCCTCAAGATAAGAGATGAAGTCTTGGGTAGAATACTATATTACTAGGAAGATTTTGAGTCCACACTTACGATATAGATTCTGGAAAGACGCTCTCCATACTAACCTAACCCAAGTTTCTAACCCTTAAATCTTTTACGAGATTCCAATCACATCCTCGACTTAGATGTTTTAGAGTCTGGCTAGAACCTCTAATCATTAGAGCAAAGGATTCCTTGAGAATCAAATGTTATTGAGTGCTTTTTATTTCACCAACAATATGGCTCTAAGTCTTTCCTAGTTTTCTTTTAGTAGATTAATTACTTGGTGTATGGTTTTACGTACCCTTACTAGAATTAAAGTTGTTTAAATTTGATTTCTAGTTAACCTGGCATTTTATGCTCAATTATTGTAATTCCAAAGCTATTCTAACAACAAACAAGAGACAACTTACTAAGTGAAACCGCTGCCTTCTCGATGACATGGCTTTGATACCACTCTGTAACACCCTCATTTACCCACCTAGAAATTTTAGGGTAAATTTGAAACTTTTTGAAAATAAGTTTACCAAATGATAAATGTGGGTGCTACACCAACAAAATAACAAAAGATAAGTGCAATGAAAGAGAACTAGAGTTTGTTTTAATTCCCAATGATAACTTCCTAACACCAAATAGCCATGCCGAGAAGTTACAGAATGTCTTGACCTAGTAACTGCTCCTGCTCGAAGTACGTCTACCCATACTCTTACTCAACGGGGTTGGCATGGTAATCCTCTCCGTAGAACTCACATTTAATTAAAGGGGTGAGCATCTATTTGCTCAGTAAGGACGAAAGATTATAGGCCCTTCACAAGGGTTGCAATGCTTCCTAAAAATATTAAATTCAAGAATAATGATTCTAAGCATAATAGATTCCAACATATTAATATATATAGTTCAATATGAAAACAAGAAGTCAGAAAATCCTAGTCCATGCCAAGATCTCAATGCAGAAATGCTCTTCGATTTAATCACTAAATGTCATAAAACATTTTCAAAACCATTTTTCAAAAACATGCCGCCAAATGAAGCTAGGGCGGTGGATGTGTACAATACCACACTCTCAGGAATGCCCCTTAAGCATAGCCATTAGGGATGCTGCCAGACCAGAGCCCAACAAGAAATGTACGGGATGTCTACACCGAGACAGAGCCTCTCGTGACTGCCAACCTGTCCAGGAAAGCAGAGCACATGTAGATGCATGAACCTAATGTGATGGTGGGTGTGTACATCACCACACTCTCAGGAATGCCCCTTAAGCAGAGCCACTAGGGATACCACCAGGCCAGAGCCCTGCATAAAAAGTACGGGATGTCTACGCCGAGAGAGAGCCTCTCGTGAATGCCAACCAATCCAGAAAAGCAGAGCACAACATAAATATTAAATGGGTTCGAACCATCCGTTCCGAACCACTCGTCTAACATTACAGCCTAGTTAAGTCACGTAGGGCCGAATCGACGCCACCTCTCATGTCTTAACTAATGGTGGGTCGTGTAAGGTCATTTTTTTGGCACCAGATACGTCGAGTCAGTCATAGGGTCTTATGTCCTCATAGATGCCCTAACCTGCCACCTATCCCCTTAAAACATTTTGGGCTATCTAAGGTCATTTTTTCGGCACCAAACACGTCAGGTCAATCATAGGGTCTTATGTCCTTATAGCTGCCCTAACCTACCGCCTATCCCGGAAAAAACATTTTATCCAGAAAATTTATTTTGTTCCGTTTCGAATGCAATCGTGCGATGCAGTACATCAATCAAATATGCCACATCCAATCGTGATGCATGACCACTATACCGTTTAATTAAAAGCCTTTACATGTGATGCTATGTCCTATTTTTTTTACTACTTTTTATCTTGAAATCTTGTTAGTTGCATGATGTCATGACAATCATTTACATTTTCATAACTAATTTACTTGTGTGCGCTCTCACCTCATGAGTTATTACATAACCATGGTTAATCAATGTTTTCACGCCTAACTTCTTATTTACCGGCTTAGGGTAATTTTTACGGTTCTATCATGATCCTAGCGTTTGGTTTCCACCCTAAACATGATACTACCCCTTTTCGGACCTACACATGATACTAACATTTTATTGGCTTTCCGGCTCTAACATGAAACTAACAAAGTTCATTAAATGAGTCTATCATGCCACTAGCGAGTTTTTCCATAGTGGTCCTATCATGACACTAGCGTTACATACAACATCCACCGTACATACCATACATGTATATCAATCAATCAATCAAAATAACCCAAGTGATAACAACTTCTAAGTGCGAAAATATAAAGTAACATAAATAAATAAATTACGCTACCCAGGTTACCCGATCGAATATTTTATTAAGCCCAATTGTTTAACTTAGAGTTCATTATTCAAGATTTTGTTTATGAGGCAGATAAAACGATTCAAGGAAAAAACCGTATCTTATCCCCTTTACTTGGATATAGTCGGGACTATGCATCGGCTATGGATCGAGATTGGTCGAGAACGTCAGCTAGAGTCGGTGCTTGGAGTTGAGAAACTAGCAATAATAAGAATTTAACAAAGAATTGTAAGAAATTTCTCAAGTGTAAGTTTACCGGTACCGGCCGGTAAGATTTACGGAGAACGGAAACTGAAACAGGGTTTACGGTGCTTCTAACGGCTTATGTTAGTTTAAGGTAAAGTTCGGGTAAAAAAGGAAAGTCCGGAAATTTTTGGAGGGCTTCTAAGAGGAAAGAAAACGAAACATTAGAGTTAAGGAGTAAAATGCTAACTTTTGAACTTGGAAGGGTAACTAACTTGAAACCTAGGAGAACTTTGGTAACCTAAGTAAACTAAAAGGAAAAGATTAGGGAAATGGACTAACAGAGTAATTTTCCCAAAAAGTAAAACCAAATTCGAACCAGACCTGCTTCTTCGTGGCTCCTACCGGAGTTGGCTCCCAACGGCGGCGTCCGTGGCGGACGGTGGCTAAACCACCGATTTCGACGGCGGTTCTTACTCCGGTTTATGCACCGGTGGCTGGGGGGCCCGATTCCGGTGGTGGCTCCGAGAACGGAGCTCCGGTTGGAGAGAAACCGGTGTCCGTGTCAAAAACGGTTTCCGGCTTGGTTCTCCTCCGTTTTGTCACCTCCGGTGGTGGGAGACAGTGGGATGGTTTCGTCTCGTCGAGGTGGAGGCGGTGGTGAGGGAAATTGGTGGTGAAAGAGGCAGAGGAGAGGAGGAGATGATGAAGGGATCGTGGTTCGTGAGTTCTCTGTTCTTTTATTACTCTACTGTAATTTTCTTCACTGATTTTCTTTGTTGAAGAATGGTGGAGGGTTTATATATACCACTAACAATATGGATTTTTCGATAGATTGGTGGTGAAGATATGGTACAAGGCATGGGTGTGATCAGGCAGAGGAGTAACGTGAAGAATAGAAAAATGGTGAAGGTAAGGTCTGGCACAGAAGGAGGAAACGTGAAGAAGAGAAGTAGGGATGGTGAGAAGAGAAGTAGGGATGGTGAGTCTGATCATTGTATTTTTTTTTTTTTTTACTTAATTAACTTAAAAAAACTCATAATTACCCAATAAGAAAACCCACTTAAGTTCTAAGTTAACAATATAAAATGATAAGAACAAAAAAAAAGTACATAAAATATTAACGAATATGCATTAAGGCAAAATAAACATCATAAGAATTAAAATCTATCGAATTCTAAAAATGCTAGTTCGGGTCACAATTTTTTTGGTTATTACATCCTACCCCTCTTAAAAGAAAATTTATTCTCAAATTTGAAGGTGAGGATGAAGTATGACCTTAAAGGTGTGAGAACTTCTTTAGTAGTTGTCATTCGACATCCTAAGTGGCATTTTCTTCATCATGATGGTTCCAGATGCCCTTGTTGCGTAACACCTTCTTCTTTGTATCTATAATGATCATTGGTTCCTCTACATAGGTCACACCATCACTCAATTTGTAGTGGCTACCAAGGTATCACATGAGATGGATCTGGGTGATACTATTGAAGATTACCGCCATGAAACACGTTATGTACGCCAGCTAAGCTGGGTGGCAAGGCAAGTCAGTAGGCTAAGTTGCCAACTCGTTCGAGGGTCTCGAAGGGGCCGTTCTAACGAGGTGCTATCTTTCCCTTCACCCCAAATCGTTGTACACTCATGGTCGGTGATACCTTCAGGAACACATGATCGCCCACATCAAACTCTAAAGATTGACGTCTGCGATCAGCGTAACTATGTTGTCTGTTCTAGACTTCTACCAGATTCTATGAATCAAATTGCTTTTATTTGAGGATTGTTGGAATAAATCAGGACCTAACAAGGGTCTGTATCCAACCTCTTCCCAATAAAGTGGAGTGTGACAACTTCACCCATACAACGCTAACGGTTGTTCAGATCTTTCTGAGATAGCAGGTATTGCAGGTTCTTATAGTCAGTGAAGATCTCAAACTCTTCACTATACAAGTAATGTCTCCATAACTTCAAGGCATGGATGACCATGCTCAACTCCAAGTCATGGAGGGCAATTCAACTTATGCAGCTTTAGTTGCTGAGACCCATAAGCAATTTCCTTCCCGATTGCATCAGTACATAACCCAAGCCTTGGTGAGAGGCATCAATGTAAACCGCAAAACGACTATGGCCATCGGGAAGAGTAAGGACAAGTGTTGTAACCAAGCGATTCTTCAATTCTTGGAAGCTTTTCTCGCACTGCTCTGTCCACACAAACAGTTTATTCTTCTTAGTCAATAGATTCAAAGGATGAGTCAAGCTGAAAGGTCTAGAACAATGATCATATCGCCTACACCTTTCACTAAGAAGTCACCGGTTTTTAATGGTTCCTTCCCATAAGTCGGATTCACTTACAACCAAACTAACTACGATGAGAGGTCTTACTCTAGGAAATATACTTCTCCAACCTCATGCTTGCTTCCACAACACACCATTCTCCTTAAATGGTAAGTCTTCTTGACGAGGAGGCATTTTTGAGTAATTGGTAGAATGAGGATGATAGTTGAGGTTTTGGGGAGGGATACCATAAGGAACATTTATTGAAGCTGATAAACGTCAGTGGGAAGACTTGCGCCGCTTGAACCATTTAGACGACCATTGGTCGTGAAATTAAGTGATCGAGATATATGATTAACAAAGCCGTGATCGAGAACGTCTTGAAATCATTCCAAAGTGACTGATGGCCACAGATTCCAAGGTTGGAGTTAGCGAGGTTGAAGCAATGCTTCAAAGAAGGGTTGCCTTCTTCTGGTGGACTTGTATCTAAGATAACCTTATCTGAGAGCTCTAGAAGTCTCTGGTCTCAAGAGCTTTGTGCTCTCGAGTCTATAGTGATCGAGGAACAACAAGATTATGTGGGAAGTAAAGGGAATTGGCTCTTAACGGATATGTCTTCCACCTCTAACGTCCAAAAGAGATGAAACACTAAGATTTTAGAGCTTGGGTAGAATACTAGATTACTAGGAATGGTTGAGTCCACACTTACGATATGGACTCTGGAAATACGATATCCTCACTTTCCTAACCCAAGTTTCTAACCCTTAAGTCTTTTACGAGATTCTAATCATATCCTCGACTTAGATGTTTTTAGAGTCTGACCAGAACCTTTAATCATAAGAGCAAAAGATTCCTTGAGAATCAAATATTAAATGATTTTTATTAGACCAATAATATGGCTCTATCTCTTTCATAACTCAATTTTAGTTAATTCAATTACTTGGTGTATGATTTTATGCACCATTATTAAAAGCCAAGTTGTTAAATTTAATTTGTAGTTAACCTAGTACTTTATGCTCAATTCTGCAATCAAACTACCAAACCAAAAGCAAACAAATGAACAACTTACCAAGTGGGACCGCTCCCTTCTCGACGACATGGTTCTGATACCACTCTATAACACCCCCATTTACCCATCCAGAAATTTTAGGGGAAAATTGAAACTTTTTTAACCGAAGTTTCACAAACGGTAAACGTGGGTACTACACCAACAAAATAACAAAAGATAAGTGCAGCGGAAGAGAGGTAGAGTTCGTTTTAATTCCCAACGACAACTTCCTAACACCAGATAACCATGTCGAGAAGTTACAGCGCGTCTCCACCTGGTAACTGCTCCTCCTCGAAGTACGTCTACCCGTACTCCGACTCAACGGGGTTGGCATAGTAATCCTCCCCGTAGAACTCACCTGTAATTAAAGGGGTGAGCGTCCATTTGCTCAGTAAGGAGGAAAGATTAC
>JBBYHH010306541.1:0-12485 GCA_038382905.1 Daphne laureola
AATGGTGCAAGGTGCATACACCTTGTACCAAAGTTACCAAAGTACCCCTACTTTGATAAAAGGTTCTAAAGGTGGTAGTAGATACAAAATGAGTTTTGGATTTATACAAAATAATTCCAAAGAATTTTAATTCACATCATTGAGCTCCTTTAAGCTCATTAGTGCACTTTTTTCTAAAATACCCATACTTTCATAAAACATGCCCTAATGGTTTCTTCTTCTAACTTGACCTCACAACTACTTTTAGTTCTAGTGAGTAGGAGTACCAACACAAGAACTTCTTGGTGCGCCAGGGAAGTCCAATAGTGTCTGGTGGCTACCCTTCAGTGGAAACCACCACACTCTTGAGCTTTTATCTCCTACTCTTGGTCACATTGGGCTTCATCTTCTTGGTTGGATTGAATAGCCTGTGCAAGCAACAAAACCTGTGGACCATGCCAGAGTTTTTCTGGTGATGGGTCCTCTGATCCTTAAGTCAGTATAATGAGTGAGCAAAGAGAATGTGCCAGACCTAGGGCAGAGTGAATAGTCACCTTAAATGAAGGAATGATGTGGGTTTATATAGTCTTATCTAATAAGATGGCACATCCATAATATGTTTGGTAGGAAAGAGGTGGTTTGTGTCAGAGGACACGTGGTGAAGATGTCCAGGAGACCAGCCATCATGCAGCCATGTGATGAGGGCATGACCTTGGTATGTATGCTTGTGTGTTTGGGTAGTCCATCCTCGATCATTTTTAATGAGCCCCCTTTCCTGGGTTGCTAACTTAAGCATCTTTATGGGTGTTTTGGGTCTGGTTGGCCTAATCTGGGCCTTGGTGACTTAGTTTGGGCCTATTGGCCATCAGGTCCCCCTAAACAAGGATCTGACGGACTAGAGGGACTCCATATTGCATGTCCTGGCTGATGGGTCCTTGGTGTTGCTGATTATTTTGAGAGCTGGGGGCTTGTGAATGGTCCCCCCTTAGTTCCTGAATGCTGATGCATCCGACCATTTGAGAGTTGGGGCCTTGTGAATTACCCCCCTTTGGTTCCCGGATGCTGATGCATCTGGCTATTTGAGAGTTGGGGCCTTGTGAATGGCCTCCATTTGTTCTCGGATACTAATGAATCTGGCCATTTGAGAGATAGGGCCTTATGAATGGCCCCCATTTGGTTCCCGGATGTTGATGTATCCGGCCATTTGAGAGATGAGGCCTTGTGAATGGGCCGTCCCCTTTGGTTCCCGGATGCTGATGCATCCGGTCATTAGAGAGCTAGGGCCTTGTGAATGGCCCCCCTTTGGTTCCCAGATGCTGATGCATCCATTCATTAGAGAGATGGGGCCTTGTGAATGGCCCCCCTTTAGTTCCCGAACACAGATGCACCTGGTCCTTTGAGAGTTGTGGCCTTGTGAATGCCCTCCCTTTGGTTCCTGGATGCTGATGCATCCTATCATTTGAGAGATGGGGCCTTGTGAATGGCCTCCATTTGGTTCCTGGATGCTGATGCACCTGGTCCTTTGAGAGTTGGGGCCTTGTGAATGACCCCCCTTTGGTTCCCGAATGCTAATGCACCCGATCCTTTGAGAGCTAGGGCCTTGTGAATGACCCCCCTTTCAATCTTGGATGCTTTCTAGATGGAGGTTTTTCATTAGAGGCAATTTAGCTCCTGGATGCTTTCCTCCAGGATATGGCGGTTCCATTTGGGCGTGAATCTTATTGATTCTTTATTGCTCAATGGTGTGGATTGGTTCCTTAGCGATGTTTCTTATTCCCAGACTTACCTTAAGTAGTGGAGATTGGAGTTGAGATTATCACTTTCATTCTTACTTCTCATTCTTGCTTCTTAGTTCTCCTTGAGCTCTATCAAGTTTCTTAATAATGGATTGTGCTACTCTCCGTCAAGCGGCGAGCTTCTTTCGAGGACGGCGATGAAGCGATGGTCATAGTGGTGAGAGTAGCCTACCAGAGTTTGTGAGGAGACCAACCGACGCTCGAGGTCCTTCCGACGATCTCCCAGTGGAGGTTTCTTTCTATCAGCATCATAAGGTGGTGGTTGATCAAGCTGCTCAGAGTTCTATTTCGTTCGGATCTTCTTCCCGAGCAAGCTTATTTAGGCTTATACTTCGAGATAGATAAAATGGCTCCTATTTTTCCTTCTCCTTCTATAGTTAGACCATCGGACTCATGCCTTCTGGAGGTCAAGGGTAATGTGACCGAAGGTTATGGGTCCGAGGTAGAATATTTCACCAGGAAAGCCACTCCTGAGTTGATTCAGGAGTGATAGTCTACCTATTTTCTCCCTCGGTCAATCCATACCAGCGTCCCCACCAATAAGTGCAACATCTATGAGCCCAGGGTCGGGTGGATGGTCGTGTTCAAGTCCCAGCTAGAGTGCGATCTTTTCTTTCTTCCTTCTCATTTCCTTTACCACCTGGCCAAAGCCCACGGGTTAGCGGTTAAACAATTTAGCCCGAACACCTATAGTCATATTAATGCTTTCCTTGCCCTTTACGGTGCCTTCGATGTTTCCCCTCTTCTCCATACATTTCTCTAATATTATAAGGTGATGACCAAGGCTCAAAGTTTCTTTTATTACTTTAGACCCCGAGGGACGTCCACAATAAAATATAACTTTGCCTGGAAGTGCCCAACTAGCCATAAAGGATGGCATAAAGAGTTTTTCTTCATGCACCCTGGCCCCTCATGGAAGCTCCAGATGGCTTGAAAGGTTGGGGATCTGATCGATGTCAAGGTACCTTGTCGACTCATTAGTGATCCTATATAAAAGGAAAACTACACCAAGTTCCACAATAAACTTTTCCAATTGGTGAATTGGTTCAGAGATTATCCGGGAGAGTTGTTTCCCGGTGCCACTTCATTGGCGTATAGTTAGCCAAGGTCTTCTTACTCACTTGGGTTTCATAAAAGGTGATCATGGTGCCTTGAGAGTTCGACCTTCTCCCCCGATGGTTCAGGATATAGCACTGGTCTGACGTCTCTGGCGGGAAATATCTCACGAGGCTTTTCTCAAAGGTTTCTTTTCTTCCCTTAGTCTTTTGTTCACTTTAGTATCAACTCTAATTGTTTTGTCTTTTTATAGATAATTGTTTTTTATTTTTACAGAGATTGAGTTTCCCAATTGTGAGGACTTGAATTTTGAAGATGTCTTCCGGTGTACCGTTGAGGCCACTCCTACTCCAGTTTTGATGAAGGATCCCGAGCCAACTCTAAAGAGGGTTCAAAAGAGAAAGAAAGGCTTTGGTTCTTCAGCGCCGGTGGCCACTGTTGTAAAGGATGCTCCTGATGGTTCATCTGAAGTGTCTGAATTCTCTCACCCTGAGGCTACTGGGAATGAGGGACCTCAGGCTGAAGCTCCAGTCGACCTTCTTCAAATCCCTCTGGGCGTTACTATGGACTAGATTTATGAGTCCATGGAATCTTCTGATGCTATGAGAAGACGGATCACCTAGGGGAGGTATAAGAGGTTCGGTCCCGCTGAAGAAGCACCTGAGGATGTTCTCCCGATGGAGTACATGCTAGGTAAGGGTTGTAAATCAGTTAAGTTGAAATATCTTCCTTTCTGGACCATTTTCTACAACTTGTGTCGGATGTTCGGGGATGATCCACTTCACGAGTTCTCCCATTGTCATTTTTGCACTCTAGGTCCGGACTGGAGAGAGGCTCAAGAGCAAAGGCACCAATAGAGGGATTCTAAGCTTCATCAGCTGGGATCAGATTTAATCCCTTAGGAACCTAGTTGGCTCATTCATGAGGACCAGAGCCTCTTTGACAAGAAAGAAGCCAAGTCCATAGCGTCGGAGCTCTGGAGTGGGGTTACTACAACCTGGACTATGGATGATCTCCAGAACCTCTTTCCCAACCTGGATGTAGCAGCTTCCAGGCTGGTTGTTTAGGCAATGCAGGTATTTTCTTTGGTTTTCTTCTATTTTATTTCTTTTCTTTGTGCTGACTTATCTTTGATTGTAAGTGAATTGTCTGACCGGATACATGGCCCAGCTGGTTTGGGCCACCAGCTCCATTCGGTCCAAGGATGAAGTCAGGGCCACCCAGTCCTTATCTATTGTGGCAAAGATGATTCAGAGGATTAACCTCTATGAACAAGTCTTGGAGCAGCAGGAAGGTTTGGGGAAGGTATTCGAGCTTCCAGTTGATGAAGTTCGGGTTGAGCTAGAGCTTGTGGGTGGCACTGAGGCTGAGGTCATAACTTTTTATAAAGCCGAGGAAGCTCTCTCCAATGTGATGGCCTCCCAAATGGCTCACCTGAAGGCTATCAAAGATGTCATCTTCAAGCTCAAAGTGGAGAATGAGCTTCTCAAGAAAAAGGTTGGGGACTACGAGGTTGACTTCCTAAACCTGAAGAACCATACCAAAATTGATATGGACAAACTTCAGGAAAAGAATGACGATCTTGAGGCCAACTTGAAGACGGCTTTCGAGAAGCTCAGTGGGTTCGACAGAAAGATGAAGGAGATAGCTATCCAGGCAGTGGGCAAATTCAACGAAGGTTTTTGCCTTGCTTGTAGGAAGATTGTCGACATGAACCCAGAGGTTGATTTGTCGGGCCTGAATGCCAAAGAGAGATACACAATCGATTCTTCCCAGTTTGGTCTTTAGTTTCTCCAGCCCCCTCTGCCATCGGATTTTGTTCTTCCCGATCCTCAAGACCCTTCGATGGTGGAACCTTCTTCTGACCCTCATCAGGAAGGTTAGGGAGTTTCATCTCTTTTGTATTTTTTAAGTATACTTTTTGTAAGCCTTCAAGTTTTTTCCATTATAAAACGATTATCTACATTCGAGCTTGATCAGTGGAAATACTATTGTTTTTTGCACTTAGCTTTTATAGAGGTTCATTCTAAGCCTACGTCCTATTCTTTGCTTTTATTCGATATTCTGAAGTACTTTCCAGTTTTACACGTAAAATTTCTTAAGAGCTTCGGAATGGTAGGAATGTTCGAGCTCTTTTCCTTCTTCATCCTGAAGTCTATATACTCTTTTTATATCTTCATGAACTACTTCAAAGGATCCTTCCCATGTTAACCCGAATACTCCTCCCTTAGGTTTCCTCGAACCTAACTTTGTTTGCCTTAGGACCAAGTCTCTAATGGTTATTTCCTTTGGCCTTACTTTAGCATTGATCGATTTGGATGTTCTTTCTTGAAAAGCCTTCCTTCTGAGTTCAACTTGCTCTCTCTTTCCTTCGAGCAGATCTAGGTTAGTCCTTAACCCTTTTTCATTTCAATTTCTTCAAACGTTTGTACTCGGAGGGATGGATGAGTTATTTCTATTGGGATTAATGCTTCAGTGTTATACGTTAATGAGAAGGGGGTTTCTCCAATCGCCCTCCTTAGAGTGGTTCGAGACTGCTACTTGAGCGTTGCTCTGAGGATGTGCCACCGGGGCAAAGTGGAGTTTTATGCCAAATTCTTCTGCAAGGTCTTGGAACCCGGTGTTTGTGAATTGGGATTCATCATCTACCACAATAACCTTCGGCATCGAAACCTACATATGATGTTTTTCCTAACTTGCATATATTTTTGGCAGTGATACTGGCCAGTGGTTCAGCTTCTATCCACTTGGTAAAATAATTAATGAAAACTACGCAGTACTTCAACCCTTCGGGTGCTATAGGTAATGCTCCAATGAGGTCGATCCCCCATACTACGAATGGGATCAGGTAATCTGCCAAACTAACAAGTTCGGATGGTAGTCTTTGAATGTGGGCGTATTGTTGGCACCTCCAGCATTTGTTTACTAATTTTTTAGCTTGCTCTTTCAGGTTCGGCCAAAAGTATCATTGCCTTAGAACGACTGCTGCCAATGCGTCTACCTTAATGTGTGAACCACATGTTCCTTCATCCACTTCGGTGAGAATGTCCTCGGTGTCTTCTTCCCCGATACACTTTTGGAAGGGGTTGGTGTATCCTCTTTTGTACAAATTATCCCTGATGACAATGAATTTACCTGACCTTCTTCATATTCTTGAAGCCTTCATTGTTTCCTCGGGTAGTGTTCCTTCGGTTAGGAATTTCCAGTAAGGTAGACGCCACCCCGAGGTGATGCTTAGAATTTGAATTGAGTTTATGCTTGGTTGGCTTATTTCATCATCATATTGCTCGGATTTGGATAATGAGTCTGCTTCGATGTTCATCGCCCGAGGATCTTTTCTATACGCAATGGCTCGAATTCTTCTATCAACTTTTTGGCGGTGTCCACATATTTTTTTAGATTCTACTCCATGACCTCGTACTCTCCATTCATTTACTGGACCAACAGGTTCGAGTCACTACATGCTTTCAGAGACCGAATGCCTATTTTTTTGGCCAACTCTAGCCCTGATATGAAGGCTTCATATTCTGCCACATTGTTTGTGACTGGAACGCAAATTTGATGGATCGGGTGACTTTCATCCCTTCGGGGCCTTGGAGGACTAGTCCCGCCCCCTGTTTTTCAGCCCCGGAGGCCCCATTACCATGTAAACTCCATACTGGATCATTTATTGCTTCAGGAGTTTGTTCATCTGTTTCCAATGGTAGTTTGACTATGAAATCGGCCAATGCCTGGACTTTGATGGATTTTCTTGGCTTGTACATGATCTCGTATTCTGATAACTCGATACACCATTTAGCCAACCTCCCTAAATGATCTACTTTCCTTAGGATATCTTTGATGGGTAGCTTGGTTCGGACCAAGATGGTGTATCTGAGGAAATAAAGTTTTAGCCTTTGGGTCAACACAAAGGTTGTGTTGGATTACTTCAGGATTGATCCCAGGCATGTCACTCGGAGAATAGCTAAAGAGATCTTTATCCGACTGAAGTAGGTTTACAAGTTTAGCTTTACTTCCCTCGGGAAGGTTACTTGCAATACGGTGGATCGCTCCTTCGTGGGCATGACTTCTTACATTTGTAGGTCATCTGTTTCTTCTTCCTTCGGGTTTTTGGGCTTTGGATACTTCTGAACAATGGCCATCACATCTTTTGCTTCCCTCTAATTGACATAAATAGATGCGTCACCTTCATCAGCTTCGAACATCACTGTCAAGTGCTTGACGTCGGTCCTCATATGAATGGCTCCTTAAGTCTCTCTGTCGATGATGGCATTGTAGGCCGATGGCACGTCGATGACCAACCACTTAATCATCAGAGTAGTAAACATGATCTCTCCTTCAGGACCCGAACCCATGAACATGGTTGGGAGTTCAATACACCCTAGGACAGGTAATTCATCTGGTCCCACTCCGTAAGTAGTAGTTTTCACTGGGCTGAGCTTGCTTGACTGCAGGTTTAGTCCTTTGAATGTTTTGGCGAATAGTACATCTGTGTTCGAGCCATCATCACAAAGGACTCTTTTGACATCAATCATCTCGACTCTCACTATGATGACTAGAGGATCTTAGTGCGGGAGCTTCACTTTGGTGCCATCGGCTCTTTTGACTTTGTTTGAGGGTCCACTGTAGTTGAGAGATGTGATTTCCCTTGCTTTCCTTTTCCTTTCGTTGGAGCTCAGGGTCATAGTGATGGTGTTGATTATTCCAGTGGCTCGGCCTAAGGACTTCCTCTTCCCCCTATTATCTGAATTAGACTCATCATTGTCTGTTTTCTCCTTCCCTCGAGTCCGTCTCTCACCTTCGCCTGAGGGAAACTTTAGGTACTGCGCTAGGGAGCCTTTCTTAATTAGGTGCTCAATGTATCTTTTCAATTGATAACATTGCTCGGTGTCATGGCCATTCTCTCGATAGAATTGACAATATTTTGTCTCGTTGTGCTTGGCTCCCTCCGGCAGTGCCCTCGACCAGCTCACATTCCCCTCCTTTTTTAGTGCGGCTAGGACATTGGTTCGAGATGTATTGAGAGGGGTAAGTGATATGGATTTTATGAACCTCTTTCTCTGCCCTCCCTAACCTTCTGAGCTCATTGGGTTGGTCTTTTGATTTTTCGTCATCTGCTCGCGGGTATCTCTTAAAGATTTTAGATCTTTTAGATTATCATTTCATGTTCATATGTTCTCATAAACACACTTTAATATGGCGGATTAAAGGCATGATGTCTCTTCATTAATCATGCTCATTTCTACAAGAACAAATAAGTGGAAGGCAACATACATATTTATACAATAAAGGGTCAAAACTGTATACCTTACATCTTTGAAAAAACAGCAAAAGGAATACAATTCCTTGCTCCAAAACGTATCCTCCTTCCTTACTCATTCTTGATGAATAGTCTCCTTGAATCCTCCAAGAATGATGGTGGATGGAGATGAAGAGGACTCCTTTGAACACCAAAGGAGAGAAGAAGGTGGACAATATGGAGATGCGAAGAGGTGGAAAAGTGTTGTAGAGATCACAATATAAATCCACACTTAATCTCCAAGAATCACCCAAGTTTGCGCCAATTGATAGAGGAAAGAAGAAGAATATTACAAGAATTATGTGAACCAAGTGTAATCCTAATGGCCATTCTTCTCATCTATTTATAGTTAAAGAAAATGGCCATTAGAATTATCATAATTACTTTACCATTAAAGCTTCCACTAAAGCTTTATTAAGCTTGCATTTAAGCTTTCAAGGCTACTCATTTTACTATTTCACTAACTATTTATTTCCTAGAAATGAATAGCCTTTAACCTTTATATTTTCTTCCAAAAATCGGCTATATCAAATTATAACCTTTAATGGAGTTATTCCATGGTGCAAGGTTCTTACACCTTGTACCAAAGTTATCAAAGTACCCCTACTTTGATAAAAGGTTCTAAAGGTATTTATAACTATAAAATGAGGTTTGGAATTATACAAAATAGTTCCAATGTTACAGTCCATACCAGGACGAAGGTAAAGTATCTGAATATTTTATTCGGGAGCCGGATGCTTAAGTACCGGGACTCTGTTTTAAGCGTGCGGGGTACGTTTTCTGTTAAGTATAATGTCTCGGGAACTCAATGGAGATTCATTTCCACAGAAATTCGCATTTTGAATTTGTATATGAATTCCGGGTCATTTTGCCAATTTTCACCTCCGGGGGTAAAATAGTTATTTTAGGAAAAGTGGAAGAAAATGGACAATTAATTTGAAAAGCAAAGAACTGGAAGCTAAGTAAATGAAGAAAGGAAAAGGAATTGATAAGGTTTGATATGTTATGTTTCATTACATGATATATTAAAATTATATTAGTAAGTGGAATACAAGTGTCACACTTTTGTGGTAAGATGGAAAATCACTCAAGTTTTAATATGTGGTGATAAATGGAAATGGTAAAGTGAAAGAGAGGATATTTATTTATGTTATGGTGTTTTAAATGGAGAAGAAATGGAAAGAAAAGGAAAAGAAATGGAATAAAGGAGATAAAGGGATATTGTTTGGTTAAGAAATGTTATGAAATATCATTTCTTATGAAATTCACTTGTCTCTCTTCTCCCTCCCTGAACCTCCGAAATTCTTGCCTCTTCTCTCCATTATTCTTGCTCAAATCTTCCACCAATCTTTATTTTTTAGCTTGCAAATTAAAGGGTAAACAAGGATTCATGAAAGGATCATTATAGAAGAGAGATTACACTTGGAAGCAACTCTTCTCTCCTTCTTTTTGGGCTTGGCCGAATTCTTGGGTGAGCTAGGGGAAGGATTTCTTCATCAATTGCTTCAAGAATTGTTGAGGTAAGCTTGGAATAAGGTTGATATTGAAGTAAGAACAAGCTTTACTTCACTAAATCTCTATGATTGGTAGAGAATTCAGCTAGGGTTCATAAGTGTTCATGAAGGAATTTTGGGGAAAATGATAATTGATTCTAGAATTGTGTTCTTGCATGGTTAAGGAGCAACTTTAATACTTAGAGTAAGTTTCAAATCATTGAGGACTAATGACTTGTGCTTTAGTGCAAAATTTGAGGTGGATGATTAAAGTGTGGTATTGAGTTAAAGTGAAGGTTGAATCATGTTCTTGGGTTGTTTTTGAGAAACTTTAATACTTGGAAGTAGTGTTGAATTACAAGGGATGTCTATGATTTAAGTATGGGCTGAATTTATGCTAGATTTAAAAAGTGTTGATTCAATACTAAATGTGTTGATTGCTATGAATTAGGGGTGTATGTGTTCAATGTGTGAATTGTGTATGTTGGATGTTGTTTAGGTGTTTAGAACTTAAATGGATGAGAGCATGTGAAGGAAGTGATTTTATCATGATTTTCTCTTTATGGTTGAAATATTGGCAAGGATTTAAGGTTGATATGGGTTGATGAAAATGGAATGTTTGATGATGATTGTTGTTAAAGTAAGGTGTTTTGTGCATGAGTGAAAAGCTAAGAAAGATTGGCACGTGTATGGTCATTTTTGAATGTTGGGGCCAAATTGAACATGGGTGAAAAGTTGAGGATTGGTTGTGAAAAGTTGAATGTTTGATCATGGATGATGTTAGAGTTAGCTATTTTGTATATAAATGAAGTTGAAGAGAAATAGGGTAAGTTTTGGCTCATTTTGGGAAATGAGGGCGAAATTGTGCATGTTTGAAAAAGGTTGAGGGTTGTTGTGAAAGTTGGATCTTTGATTGTGGTTGATGTTTAAATGAGATATATTGCTTGTAAATGGAGTTATGTTGAAATTGCACAAGAATTGCCCATTTTAGACTTTATGGCCGAAATGTTCAACTACGAAAAAGTTTAGGGTTAATGATGTTATTTTCTAAGTAAGGATGGAATTGAGTGATCTATAAGGTTAAGGATAGAATGAGAAAGAATTGACAAGTTTTGGCACTTTTTTAGAAAGTGGCCGAAAAATGGAAAAAATGTCAAAGTGTTGAAATGTGTAAAAAAATAAAATGAATGGAATTGATTCCTTATTGATTATATGATTGTATAGTATTGACGGTGGTTGCTGGGGCATCAAAGAAAAGGCTACTGGAAAAGTTTACGGAAAGTGTACGGAAAAAGCAGGAAATAGCTCGGATGGTTTCATACATTTGAGATTCACCAGGTAAGGGCTCAACCTTCTTGAATATGCATCATTGGGACGCTCTATTCTAGTTGGGTTGGTTGAAGCTAGCCTCGGGTTGAGGGTGGGGCCCGATGACACCCGAGACTAGTTCCATGGTAAGGATAGAGGTGTGTAGATTTTTCAAGCGCGGGACTTATAACTCCATTATGACAATGATATTCCATGATCACTTAGTGATTTATACAGACTTATGATGGGTATATGATCGATATGGATTTATGTGGTTCCCTGATCCGCGTGATCATTTTTGGGAACCTTATGGATATGGCTATGATTATTCCACTATGTTAAGTGATGACGACGGTTATGGGGTTCCTAGGCCCCTCGCTGGTACCATGCGCATGTAATGATAGGGAAACTCTGCTTGGTTGCAAAATGATCATCGTGGTGCCATCTTGGTGTGTGGGTTGGATGATGATATGATTCACGATGAAGAAAAGTTTATTGCATATCATTCATTCATATTTATATAGGTTGCATGAACTGTAGTATATTGCATACTGTGCATACTAACATTTTCTTTGCAGGTAAGTTCGATAGACCTTTATTCTTACCTATGCCCTTAGTGAGTTCTCTCGGGAACTTACCCCCCTTACAATTATACTTTTCAGGAGCTTCGGGTTCTAGACCCGCGGAGTAGTTCCCGCCTAGTCTTATTGTGATTTTGTACCCAAGGTACAAGTTAGATCCTTATGTGATTATGATTTATGTTAATGGGACAGGGGTGAACTCGATTGATAAAATGATTATATTATGGAAAAGATGATGATATGAAAGAAAGAAAGTATGATAATGGAATAAGGCATGAAAAGGAAAGAATGAAAAGGAAATGATTATGAAATGGAAAAGTATAGTATGATAATGGAAATGCATGTTATCAAAAATGGAAAGTAAATGAAAAAGGAAAATGGTTAATATTGGAAATGGATGTTATTACACCCACCTCGGGCGCTTGGTTTATTTCTGATGTATTTTGCCTAGAAATTGGATTTATATAATTACCGAGACAAATTATGATGTGTAATGTACATGATTATGAATGAATTATATGTCTCGAGAATTTATTTGGAGCCCATTCCGGGGGAATTTAGCAATTTATAATGTTTTGGGAATCTCGGGACATTTTGCCAAAAATTGGTTTCTGATGGCAAAATGGTCATTTTGGAAAATTGGGTGAAAACGCCCACTAATCCTAATTACTTTGGGGCTGCCGAAATTAAGTGGAATTACGGAAGATATTTCATATTATAGGCATTGACTATAGGTTATTATTATAATAGGTAGGGAACATTTGTGTAAGAAGTGGTTGAGTGATTTTAGGAGACTTGTCTCTTGACCAAAAGTAAGACTACCATTTCATACTCTCTCCATTCACTTGAGCCGGCTTCATCCTTATCCTTTACCAAAAACTCTCTCAATTTTTCTTTTCCATTTCATCCTTTCTTGATACTTTCTTCACAAAAGCTTGAAGATTAGTTGAAGTAATGGTGTTTTCTTGCAAAG
>JBBYHH010306651.1:0-12485 GCA_038382905.1 Daphne laureola
AAGGATAGCAGAGAGGATGTAAACCTTAAATATAATACGAAGTACTTGACACCACAGCATTAACTTCAACCAACATAGCAATGCCAAGGCCTCAAGGGCCAATTTGTCAGCACAGAAACTAGTTTTTCTGGATCTAGTTATGTTGTCTATGCAACAAGATCTTCTAATCGAATTGTATGACTAACATCGGACCTGATTACATGTTAACCCTATGAAATGGACCTATCAACTAGATTCAAACATGAAACATTTATTTCCACATTCAATCTAATAGTGACCCCCAAAAACCATCAGGCAGTAAATTTTAGACTAAATGAAAACCTTGCAAACTAAAGCCTGTTTAGAAAAACAAAAACACAGTAGGGTAGAAAAATTACAATGGTGCCAGCACTGTTGGGAGGATAACAGAAGTAATTATTTGCGTTCTCAGTAAACTGAGAATCATACCTCATTTCGTAACTTCTGCAGAGCCCGAGTTGACATGCTACAGATAGTCAAACCCAGACTACTCATTTCACTGGACAAATTGCCGTCAACAGAAATAAGCTCCAAATAAATACTAGCCACTCCATCAGCTACAGCTATAACCAAATCTTCCAATATAGAATGTCCATGTAAAGTAAATAAGCTCTGATTATAAGAGTAACCCTGCCTGCCACATGGGACAGCAGGCTTCTCAGAACAAAGGCTGTGTAAACAAATAAACATAAAGCACTTTCTAAAATCTCATGCAAATGTATTATGTACTAGGAAAAAGGCTTTAAAGATGAAGTATCTTGTACATAGGATCTAATGCACAAAAACCTATCAAATGCCAATCAAATAATCCAGATAAATACTCGATGAGAGGTTACCATCTTGAAATGCAACTACCTTAATAGTTTTGAATGTCTTTTCCACTAACTCAAAATTGTGTTCCCGAGTAACTTCATGAAGTGATTATTGACCACGCACCACTGAATTTGCCATAGAAGAGCTATTAAACCCCCAAAATAATTTCAGTTTGCCTAGCATAAATTTATTTGCATCAGTGCAGCTATCAAGTTGGCAAAAAGTTTATTTTTACAAGTGATAGATCAATATGGATTAGTTGCTTTTTCTTTTTCTTTTTTTCTTTTTTGTATAGGGTTTCTAACTGTCATTTTGCTAAAACCATACAAGTTTTCCTCGATCTTATGCTTTGGTTGACTACAAAGAAAAACTTTACTGTTCAGTCTATGTTAGTTTATTTCTCCAAGCTCCATGTCATTGCTTACAGGTTTTTCATTTTCCCTTAAATCTGGTGTAAATGTCCTAACCTCTGTTTTACATGTCATTGCTATAAATGCTAATGCTAGAAGGTTTCAGAAAACAAAATACTCAGCACAAGTTACGACTGCAACCATGACAATATACAATAGCTCTTTCCATACCTGTGAAAACCAAATCTAAGAAAAGACAGCAACTCAGAGTAAAGATCACATTTCCCAGACCTTCTAATATTCATCAAAATAGTATCACCTGCGTTTAACTTTTCAATCATTAATGAAACAAGTGCCTGTACATAAGATGGCATTGGAAAGTATTTTAGAATGTGACCCAGAGAAAAATACGTAATTTTATATAATTATAATTTCACAGAGCTGAATTACCTCGTTTAAATTCCCAGTGCTGAGTTCCTCTCTCAGCCAGGAAGAGCATATGGCCTTCAAGGAGTTTTCGATAACCTTGGAGAATACAACAAGGGAACCATCATAGCTTATAGTCTCAAAAGTACCCGAAATTTTATCCACCTGAAATAAGAAAGAATAAGGTATCGGTTCACCGGTTTCTGTTACTCCGTCACATAACATTTGTCACTTCCAACCTTTTTGTGAATACTATGAATGTTGTCACATATGCATACTAGACATGTTTCTCCAAGGTTACTCTTTGATGACCAGCATACTACACCTTAATCTCAACTGTGTTGAAATCAGTGGCATGAAGTTTATAGTGTTAATTAATTGTTTGAATTAGTTAGCACTATAAATTCAAGCTAAAAGCATAGTGGAAAATTTCCATCAAATGTCCTTCCTTCCTATTGCAACCTTCTTTCGAAGAAATATAAGATCAAATTCTAAAACCTCTATCAGCATAAACTTTTCCACTTTCATTGAAAACATTATGAGATGGTAATGAATTGAGATAATTGCTATGGTTGTGTCCTGCTACAAGATTGATATTTATCAAATCAACATGCACATCATGGAATTTGACTGAAACAATTACTAGTAGTATTTAATTTATACATACATATATATAAAATTGACACAACAAACAGGTCCAAACAGCATAATTTGGGTAAGATGCATAACTATGGAGAATGACAGGATTTGGAGAAGACACAAAAGTGATACATTTAACTGGCAGAAGAAAAACCAGCGGTAAAAAAACACACAGCAAAACGAAAGTCTTCAATGTATGTGCCATAATCTGAGATAAAAAGATGTAAAAGATGTAAGGTATCTGTCATCTGCAAACCCAAAAACTAGTTTTGACAGACTTCAATACTCCGTATCTCTCTACAAAAATTTAAAATATGACTTCTTTCTTGTTTCTTCTCATCATATCCTTGATTGCCAAGAAACATTTTCTTCTATTCTATGTTTTGTAATGCATAAATCATCTAAGCAAGAAGCAAATACAGTATTATTCGAACAACGAGTTAGAAGATAATGCATTACTTATCGATTTTAAAAAAAAAAGTGTAAGCAAATGTCAGAGACAGGGCCTGCCTCTTGCTCAAGTTGTTCAAATGCAGCCCAAAGCAATCTTAGCTTTGGACCCTCAGCTATAGCAGACAGGCTCAATGGTCGTTTCGGATGTTGTTGTTCATATTCAAGGACTGCCTTCCTGATATCATGACCCTGTTCAATAGAATCTAGGGAATCCAAAAGCTTTCTTCTCAATACATCCCAGACATGCTTTAAACCAACCTGGTCATCACCATCCTGGGCACTGCATTTAGCAAAGATATTGGGTACCCAAGAGATGAGATTCGCAGAAGCCAGAATGCTCCTCTGAAACATGTCCAAAAGAAAATGAAAAGTTCATGATCCAAAATAAGTAATCACTTCAATGTGCTTACCCTTACCTACCAGAAATGGTTGATCTGCCAAGGACAACATCGTTTGTTATTTCCTCATGAGATGTTGAATTAGACTTCTCAATGGGAATTACTCCAGCCATATATGTAAGAAACATACTGGCAACCAAAAGAACTTGATCACCAGCAGCTATGCAATCAGAAACTGCTAAACCATTAACACTGATCAAGGACCCCGTGCAGCAACTCAGGAAATTCTTGCTCAAACATCGACTGATTATCATATTTGAGAAGCAAGGACCAGTAGTTTTTCCAATTCCAGATGTTGGGAGCCTGAGGACATTGCAGCTTTGAAAGGTGAAGTGCCTAAAAGGCAAGAACCATCCATATATGAGTTCAAGTCATCACTACTGAATTGAACTTCCATAATGACATTACAGACAAAGACAACTACATCAAGTTCAATATGATGCTATAGATGATCTTTGTAAAACATATAGGGCACAAATGGCTCGAGAATCCCTGTATGAGTGCTGAATGGCTAAAGTTACCTAAGAAAGATAGTTTCCCTTGAACAATATCCTATGAATACGCTATAGAAGGAATGTATGAAGAGAATTAATCATCCCGCAGCTACCATTTCCTCTAGAGCGTCACAAATCACAATTCTATAACAACTAGTTAAGAACGAACTCTAAACGAATCAAATTAGAAACAAAACCTTTGTGCCGCCTTAATATGAGAGCTTCGGTGTACAATGCCTCTCTGTTCGATAAAATTCCGATGCATACGAATCTTGATACATGATGCAGAAGCCGTACATTCAGCCATTAGTGGAAGTAAGAGCGGTTCTCATTCAGCTCAAGCACAACAGCAGCTGCAAAATAAAGTTCGGAAACGCCAGCGGAAACAAATTAGTACTTAATTTGTACCAGTTCCAAGGTAAAGCAAAACAAACGGCAGTGGTAAGTTAGGGTCAGATTGCAGAATCAGCAGCAAACTACCATTGAATCGGTGAGCGAGAGGTGTGAGTGAGGGTTAGGGTTTGTTGAGGTCTCTGGCATTTTCCGATAATGCAGATGGGATTTGTGCGAACCTTGTTTTGTAGTACGTCAGTTTCTGTTGGGCCGGTTGTGAGTCGACTCAGAACTGAAAGAAGAAGAAGATGATGAGCGCCGTCGATCACATCCCACGGGACCGAAAGGGAAAACAAATGGAGTAGTAGTAACTTTAAGAAGTGAGAGTTTTCTCCCACTACTTTTGAAAAGCTTCATTGTTGCACAACGTTAAGATCGTGAGGGTCGGGAAAAGCGCACTAAGAGTCTATAAATTTGTGATTTCTAACGAGTAAGTCTTATAACTTTTTGATTTCATAATAAGGTCTTCAATGTTAACCAACGTAGCTTAAAAGAGTCCTAAACTAATGTTTTGGTTCAGCTAACTGACACATGACATTGGCGACGTTTACATCTTGACACGTAGACTTTATCAAACTTATAGGACTTAATCGTTAAAATTTTGGGTTAGATACTCATATACAAAAAACATAAATAAACCCTTGAACTATTTAGTTTGTCACAAAATGGTCACTAAACTTTTTATCCAGCCGAATAAACTACTAAACTTTTGCAATTGTACCAATTTAGCCACCAGGTCTGAATTCTGTTGGTTTTTTACACAGAAGAATGATGCGGATTGAGCGAAAAATTCAACATAAAGTATTTATAAGTGTCCAATTAAGAAAAACACGTTAAAAGAATACCACCGAGAAAGTCAGACGCGATCAGAGTAAAGAAAAACGACGTAATATTCTCTTAACGCGTGTGTATTTTTTTTAAATCGAACAGTTAGAGATACTTTAGGTTTAACTTTGCACTCAATCCGTGTCATTTTTTCGCCTGAAACATCATCAAAAATGAAACTCAGTGGCTAAGTTGGTACAATTTCAAAAATTCAATGATTTATTCGGTTGGATAAAAAATGCAGTGGCCATTTCGTGATAAACTGAATAGTTCAGGGATTTATTTGTGTTTTTTGGCATACTCAGATGATATGTCGAAAACTTATAGGACTAATATGTTATATAAAAAACTTATAGGATTCGAATACACACGCGCAGAACACACACGAAAATCATTGAAGCATTTCATTGAACACTTTATATGCACCATAAATCCATAAATTTCATTGATTCAAAAGCTCACAAAGAGCACATTACATTTATTTCCAACCAATAAAGAAGCATATAACAACAATTACATAGACATTAAAACATGCAACATATGCTAATTAAAACATGGCAACTAATTAATATTGTTATACTTGCAAAAAAGTGCAACAGACAACCATTTTAATCAAGACTTAAACTATAGTTCATAGTGTTGCTACCTATGAAAAACAACAGAATATTGAATGTTGTTGGAATCAGATAGAAAACATAATTCTCAGTATTAGAATCATACTATGCGATTGATAATAGCCAAAAAAGGCTATAGAGAATTGATCAGAGCATGATCTTACATAAATATTTCAACTTTACATTGTAAGACTAAATGAAAACAAGATTATATATAAATAAAAAAATGGTCTAAGCAAAAATTTCACAAGAAACCAAGAGTAGTAACCACATTACAGAAAATTATTGGAACAAAAATGAGAACTGAAGGCCACCGCTTAAGCATTGATCAAATAGACTTGAAGTCATAGTTCACTCAGCATTACAATGATAAAGCAACTGTAGAGTTGCTTAGAAGGATAGCTCCTCACCATCACCATAGCTTGGGAAAGTAACACACATGTAGACTTTGCAAGTTGGACACGGTACATAACCAATCTGGAGGACCGATTTCATAACATGATGAGCAAGTTCCATCAATTTTTCTACTCCTTTACTATAGTGTGAGTTGATATGGCCGTCATCACCCCTAAATAGTTAGTATTTCTCTTATTTGCCAGCAACTGTAATTTTATCTTAGAAAATCTTCAAAGGAAAAAACATAAAAACACAGGGAACTCATCACCGGCTACTCGGAGTCGCAAATTCATCTCCTGCGATCCATTGTCGTCGCGTATTCCATCTCCCTTGTCGTATAATTCGTTGTTGTCTTGTGGCGAGATGTGTGTTCGATGAAATTCTTCAATGATTTTCGTGGGTGTTTTGCGTGTGTGTATTCGACTCCTATAAGTTTTCAAAATAACATATGAGTTCTATAAGTTTTCGACATAACATATGAGTATCTAATCTAAAATTTTAACGATTAAGTCCTATAAGTTTGATAAAGTCTACGTGTCAAGATGCAAACGTCGTCAATGTCATGTGTCAGCTAGTTGTACCAAAACGTTAGTTTATGACTCTTTTGAGCTATGTTTGTTAACGTTAAGGACTTTATTGTGAACTCGAAAAGTTATAGGACTTACTCATTAGAAATCGCAAATCTATAAAACTCTTAGTGCAGTTCTCCCAGTGAGGGTCTGAGGGGAGTCGTCGATTCGATTGTGCGGGCGGTGGAAGCAATATAACCAATATGGAAGAGTACATTTTGTGTTTTGAGTAAATTTCACGTAAGGTTCTACTTTTTAAGTTCTTGACATTTTTTTGTTTTTTTTTAATCTATTTTGATCTTATTTTTTGGATTTCTGATCTGGTCGAGTCTTTTTTGTCTCTTTGTGCCATTTAACTAGACGGGACAGAGGAAAAGTCTATTTTACCCTTAACTAATTGTTATCACGCTCCTCAATATTTTTTACTTAAAAAATTCTACCCCAGCATTTTTGAAACTTACACGTACTCCCAAACTCCACAAAACCTTCACTTTGTCATCTTCCTGAATCTTCCCCTTCCCCTATTATATCTAGGGATGTAAAATGAATCGAGTCATTCGCGAGTCAGTTCAAGTTCGAGCTCAAACCGTATTAAACGAGTCGAGTTTCACGAGCCACAAACTCGAACTAAGGCTGAAATTTTAATTCGAATAGTAAAACAACCGATCTCAAACTTTTAAGATTTGGTTTGAGCCAGCTCGCGAGCTAATTTGAGTTAAGGATATAAAACAAATCAAACTATTCACGAGCCACTTCAAGCTCGAACACTCGAACCAAGTTAAACGAGCTGAACTTCACAAGCCACGAACTCAAGGAAGATGATGATTTTGGGATAATTTACAATTTAGTCATTGTTCTTTTCTTCTATTGTAATTAATTAAGTACTTAAAATTTTCGAACCCTCGAACCATCAAGCTGAACTCAAACATTAGAAGAGCCAAGCTTTAACTGATTTTTTCGAGCTTGGTTTGAACAAACCCGAACTCGGGTTGACTCTCATGAACCCAAATTCGAGCTTGAATTAGTGATGTTCGGGGTTGGCTCGACTCAACTCATTCACACCCCTAAGAGGGGGTATAATATGTTGTACGCAAAAGTTCTGATTGTTTGAGAATATATATGAAATCTAGAGGGGTCATAAGACAATTAGGGATTGACGAATGACGACAATCCCAAATTGGACCTTATAAAGAAAGTTCAGTGGCAAATTGAGTTCGGAAATTCATAATGCGACAAAATCACCCAATTATCAACATGCTTGCAACTGCAACCTTCACCCTTTTAGCAACGCCGCGAAAACCCTAAAACCCCATTCTTTACTGAAACGGCCTGCTAAAACCCTGGTTTCGATTTTCCTGATCCTTTCGCTGATTGAGGTCTGACTCGACGAAAATGGTGAAGAGGAGCAAAAGTAAGCAGAACCCTGTTTGATGCTTAATTTTTGTTTTTATGTAATAGGAAGGAATAGGGTATTTACATAACTAATCATTGATGTCCAGAGAGCAAGAGCAATAGAGTGACGCTTAAACAGAAGTACAAGGTTCTGAGGAAGGTGAAAGAGCACCACAAGAAGAAAGCGAAGAAGGAGAAGAAACTTGGCCTGAACAAGAAGCACAAAGTGGAGAAAGACCCAGGAATTCCAAACGAATGGCCTTTCAAGGAACAAGAGCTTAAGGCTCTTGAAGCTCGTAGAGCTCGTGCTCTGGAGGAGTTGGAGGAAAAGAAAGCTGCTCGAAAGGAAAGGGTATGAATCTTACTAATTGGCTATTTTATTTAGGTCAGTGATTAGTTAGTTGCTAGTGTCTTTGTTCGCCTTTGGAAATACGGTTTTTCCCACTTTCTGCTGAATGAGTTTATTGTAGAAGGAATATTGTTTCCTGAATCATGCTTGCTATTCAAGGGTATATCTATATTTTTTTCTGGGCAATTTTGATTGTTGTAATGCGCTCTGTTTCATTGAAATTTAAATTTCCTATTTTTGCATCGTGAATTAATTTGTTTTTGCTTGGTTATTGCTATTACAAATGCTGAAATGGTGGGTATTTAAGATGCTTATTCATGGGATAAGCTTGTAAATTATGCTCCTCAACTTTGCTAGATCAACTTTCTTCTAGCCAATTGCTTTGCGGAAATTTTGTTTTGCATGTTACGGTGAGAAGTAGTTGTGCTTTCTAGATTCCTCATACTGCGTTGACACATAGCAGAACAGTATTTTGATGAGTTGTGATTACTGGAAATTGTTTTTGAGATATTCAGGCACGGAAGCGGAAGCTGGGGTTACTTGAGGATGATGATTTCTCGAAGTTGACTGATAAAGCAGTTGTAGCAGGTCAAAGTTTTGAAGAACGAACAAGTGATGATAGCACCACTGGTAGTAGGAGAAACAAGGGTAAGTGTAATGCGTCTCAAAGTTGAAATTAAGTATGATGCACTTTGACACTAAGAAGCAGTAGCTATCATCTCACTAAGATTTCTACTTTTGTTTTCAGCATTTAATATTTGATTTGTTTCAATATTCTGACATTCCAAGTCAAATAGATTATATATATGCAAATGATAAAGAAATTTTTTTAGAGTCCAGTGTAATTTTTTTAAGTATTCCTCCTAGGAGAAGACTAAGTAAAACTTAAACACAGATTAAAAAGACAAACTTAGTAATAGTAGCAGGATGGAGGGAGTGCGGAAAATGCTCTGTTAGCAGCTAGCACTTATTATTGTAGCAATAAATTCCCATAAACTGTAATGGTTAACTTGCTTCTTTTCACGTTTTCACTTCTTTATTAATGCAGATAACTCTGAGAAGGGTTTCTACAGAGAGTTGGTTAAAGTTATTGAAGCTTCAGATGTAATTTTGGAAGTTCTAGATGCGCGAGACCCCCTTGGTACCCGCTGTGTTGATATAGAGAAAATGGTGATGAGTTCAGGCCCAGACAAACAGCTGGTCTTGCTTTTGAATAAAATCGGTAATTCTCGCAACTTTGATATTAGTGCTGTGTTGGTGTTAACAAACCAGCCTTTCATTTAAGCTAGGGAAGTTGGAGTTTGTATGGTTGAGATTAATTTACCGCAGATCTAGTTTCTGGTCATTGATTCTCTTTCCTTATTGTATTCTGTTTTAGATCTTGTTCCCCGTGAAGCTATTGAGAAGTGGCTCAAATACCTGAGGGAAGAGCTTCCTGCTGTTGCATTTAAGTGCAGCACTCAAGAGCAGAGATCAAATCTAGGGAGGAAATCTTCTAAAGCAGTGAAGTCAACCAAACTTTTGCAAACAAGTGACTGTCTTGGTGCAGACACATTGATTAAGTTGCTGAGAACTTACTCGAGGAGTCATGAGGTGGATTTAGGCTTAACTTCTCTGATGATTATGTTTTCTGTGCCCTGAGTACTAATCTGAAGGATATTTGTTTGTTCAGATTAAGAAGTCTATCACTGTGGGTATTGTTGGCCTGCCAAATGTTGGTAAGAGCAGTCTCATAAACAGCTTAAAACGGTCCCATGTTGTCAATGTTGGGGCAACTCCTGGATTAACAAGGTCAATGCAAGAAGTTCACCTAGACAAGAATGTCAAATTGTTGGATTGCCCTGGTGTTGTCTTGCTTCACTCTAGTGGTAACGATGCTTCTATAGCTCTTCGGAACTGTAAAAGAATTGAGAAATTGGATGATCCAGTTGCTCCAGGTAAGCTAAGCAGCTCTTCTTTCACTTTTTAGATGAAACGATTGTTCATGTTGAGCTTACTGATAATATGGGACTTCCACCATAGACTTGCCTGATACCTGCAAAGGCTTGTTCATCTATTGTTCTTCGGTTGTCTTTCTTCTGTGTGTTGGTTTGTTCCAACATGCCTTAGCCATTCTGGCTTGGAAAGCTTTATCTATAATTGTGCTATGTGTCATGTGTCATCATTAGGATGAGTTTCTCCTTCTGTAGCTAAAGTAGAGAGTAGAGAGTGAAGGGTAGTAATCTTGAACTTCTGGTTTTGGGCCCATTCAGATAGTTAAAGCAAAATCTTGCCACTGACTAGCTTCAGTCAGGGTGGTGTAGATAGCATCTTTTCTGTTTTAAGGTTGTATGGACATTAGGATAAAACTGCCGATCCACATTGATGTTGCAAATGCTGATGCCAATTATAGAGCAGTTTCTTCTTAAGAAGTGTAGAACTTTATTGGACCACAAAATAGTAGTGCTATTGTGTATAGTATTTTGGGGCTGTCTAATATGAAAGTTCCGCTAAGCATCAACTAACTGGGAAATGAAAGGGACAGCTGACAGTACTCTAGTAAAGTAAATAAACTGAGTGAAACGTTTTTTAACTTGAGATTCCAATTTGCTTGATACCTTTTTATGCTCTCCGGCTCCAATTTATATGAAGTAAATGGTGTGTAGGAAAAGTAGAACTTTCTTTGCATACGAGTATTCAATTTTATCCTTCATAGAAATTTGGGATGGTATGTTGGTGGGTAAGTATATGGGTGGTGAGAAAAAAAAAAGATGGTTAAAGAAGTAAGTTTATTTTTAAAGTTACTCTGTGCTAAATAAGTAAATTCTGCAAAGAATTATGGGCAGCCTACTATGGTAATTGTTGAGAAGGAAATACGATGGATGAAGTTAATTTTAAAAGTCACAGCTTTTAACACTTTTCATTTAGTTTAATAATTCAATATTTTTTGTGACATGCAGTGAAAGAAATTCTGAAGCTTTGCCCAGAAAGATTGCTGGTAACATTATACAAGATTCCTGGCTTCCAATCAGTTGACGAGTTTTTGCTGAATGTTGCCACTGTAAGGGGTAAACTCAAAAAGGGTGGTGTGGTGGATGTAGATGCGTCTGCACGGATAGTCCTTCATGACTGGAATGAAGGTATGCGTTTGTCTTCGCACTTAGAAAACTGATGGTAATGTTAATCTTTTCTTGAGAGTATGATATCGAGTCCTTTTGTTGTCTGTTTTATTTTTAAAAAGTAGTGCTGCAAGGATAACAAATTTTATAAAATGGGTGGCGTCTTCAGGTAAAATTCCATACTACACTATGCCTCCTGTAAGAGTTCAGGCAGAACCTTCAGAAGCAAGGATTGTTTCAGAATTTGGTAGAGAGTTCAATGTTGATGAGGTTTACAATACTGAATCTTCATTCATTGGAAGTCTCAAATCAGCTGTTGATTTCAACCCTGTTGAAGTTCCTTCCAGCTGCCCTGTCAGCTTTGATGAAGCCATGTTTAAGGTTTGTGATTGTTCTTATATTAACCTCTGCTGCTCATTATGTGTCATTCAACTTATACTTGATAATACAAGGGAAATGGATGGTGCTTGACACATTGTTTGGTGTAAACACCTCAGGATAATAATTCTGAGCCAATGAAGGAGGAGGAAACCATGGAAGGTAAATCTGTTGTTGGGGAGGATGAAAGTATGGCTTCTGAAGAAGAAAATGAAAAAGACGGTAAAGCGAAATCATCGAAAAGCAAGCAGAACGAGGAACTTTATGCGGCAGAAGGTATACTGAATACGAAGATGGTAAGAGCAGAGAAAAAAAGGAAGAAGAAAGCAAGTAAATTGAGCTCTGGAAATGATGCCATGGATGATGACTACAACTTTAAGGTGGACTATGTTAAGGGAAAACAAGGCTGTGGGATGGAGGAGGATGATGATGAAATAAAGGCAGAAGTGCCTATGCAAGGTTTACTGGATGAGGAAGAGTCATGAAGATCTGATTTAGAATTTTGTTGGAATTTTGCAGAATGATGTGATTTTACCATCTCTTTGATAGAGTATATTGTGGAATTTATGTTGTCTTATACTGTATGTCTTTTATTTTCTTACTCTCAAAACCAACAATAATTCTTAATCTTCCCTCTATCTATTTATTATCTATTTATGGAAGTGGATGAACAGTATCCCTTCCAATCACAACACATCCCTTCCAATCACAACACGCTATATCATTAGTTTAATTCTTCTTCTGTTTTTCCCTGGGTATTTCTTTTTTTTTTTTTGTAAATCCCTTTTTTTTTTTTCACTTTTTTTTCCCCGCTTTTTTTTTTCCTTTTTTTTTCCTTTTTCAAAAAACAATTTATTTATGAATTCTTTTTTTCACATCC
>JBBYHH010306762.1:0-12484 GCA_038382905.1 Daphne laureola
ACTTGCCTAACCTTTTCTTGAGTCCTTCTTTGATGGTTCGGTTTGAGACTTCCACCTGGCCATTGCTTTGTGGATGGACGACTGGAGAAAAGTGTAATCTGATGCTGAACTCTTCTGCGAAGTCTTGGAACCCGGAGTCTGTAAACTGGGAGCCGTTATCAGCGATGATCACCCTCGGGCACCCGAACCGACAAACAATGTTTTTCCACATGAATTTTCATATGTTTTCTGCTGTTATGGTGGCCAAGGGTTCGGCTTCAATCCATTTTATAAAATAATCAACTGCTACTACGCAGTATTTTAGGCCTCCTGGTGCCATTGGTAATGCCCCAATGAGATCAATGCCCCATACTAAAAATGGGATCAGATAGTCTGCCGAGGTAATGAATTCTGACGGTAATCTTTGGATGTGGGCATATTCTTGACACTTCTTGCATTTGTTTACTAGTTTTCTTGCTTGATCCTTCATGTTCAGCAAGAAGTATCCTTACCGTAGAATAACTGCGGCTAAAGCTTCAGTTTTGATGTGTGAGCCACAGGTTCCTTCATGGACCTCTGTTAAAATTTCTTTACTGTGTTCTTCCCCGATGCACTTCTGTAATGGGCAGGCGTAGCCTCATCTGTAAAGGTCTTCCCCGATGATTACGAATTTTCCCGATTGCCTCCGTATTCGGGTAGCTTCCTTTGTGTCTTCGGGTAGCGTGCCTTACGTCAAGAATTTCCAATGAGGTAAACGCCATCCCGAAGTCATGTTCTGAACCCGGATTAAGACAATGCTAGATTGACTTCTTTCTTCGTCATACTTGTCAATTTTGGACAATAAATCTGCTTCCGCATTCATTACCCAAGGAATATTCTCAAAGTTTAGTTACTCGAACTCTTTGACTATTTTTTTTGTAGTGTCGGCATATTTCTTGAGGCTCGGCTCTCTGACCTCGTATTCATCGTTCATTTGTTGAACTAGTAAGTTCGAGTCACTGAATGCTTTGAGAGACCGGATACCTGTTGTCTTGGCCAACTCTAATCCTGAAATAAAGGCCTCATAGTCGGCCACATTATTCATAACCGGGAAAGTGAACTTGATGGATCGGGTGACTTTCATGCCTTCGGGCCCCTGAAGCACCAAACCAGCCCCTTGTTTTTCTTCTCCGGAGGCCCCATCTACATAGAGCGTCCATACCGGTTCATCCATGGTTTCGGGGGTTTGGTCTTCTGATTCGAAAGGTAGTTCTTCTATGAAGTCGACGAGCGCTTGTGCCTTGATGGCTTTCCTCGATTCATATATAATGTCATATTCTGATAACTCGATGCACCATTTAGCCAATCTCCCCGAGTGGTCGATTTTTCTCAAAATATCTTTGATCGGTGAGTTGGTCCGGACCACGATACTGTACCTGAGGAAACAAGGTTTAAGCCTTCGGACGGACAAGACAAGCGCGTAAATCACCTTCTGGAGCGTCGGGTACCGGATTTCTGCTCCATGCAGGGATTTGCTCAAATAGTATACGGGCCATTGGTGTCCTCAGTCATTCTCTTGGACTAGAACCGAACTCACAGCTTTATGTCCGACCGGGAGGTAAACGATTAGAGGCTTACCTTCGGCTGGTTGTCTTAGTGTTGACATATTTTCCAAGTATGTTTTTATCCCTTCCCATGCGTTCTGGTATTCGGGGCTCCATATGAAACAAGCCATTTGGGCGGCCTTTTGTGCTTTAGTTAACTTTTCTCCTTTTTTGACCCCGATCCTACCGGGTTCCGCTCCTTCCTTCACTAGTAATTTAAAGAAGGATCTGCATTTGTCTCCGTACCTTGATACAAACCTGTTCAGGGTTGTTATTCGTCCGAGCAACCTTTGGACGTCTTTGATGGAAGTGGGAGTCTTGGTGTTCATGAGAGCTTATATCTTTGCGGGGTTGACGTCTATGCCGCGTTCGGATACCATGAACCCTAGGAACATTCCTGGTTTAACCCCAAATACACATTTATCCGGATTGAGTCTCAGTTGATACTTTTAGAACCGTTCAAAGACCTCTTCTACATCCCGGACTAGGTCATCTTCTTCCTTGCATTTGATAATAATGTCATCCACATAGACTTCCAGATTTCGGCCTATTTGGTCCCTGAAGATCCGATCCATGAGCCTTTGATATGTGGCTCCGGTGTTTTTGAGCCCGAAGGGCATCCTTTTGTAACAGTGGATGCCGGAGTCACTGATGAAAGATGTCTTTTCCTCATCGGAGGGGTTCATTCGGATCTGGTGATATCCACTGTAGGCATCCAGGAAACTGAGCCTCGCATGTCCGACCATGGAATCCACAAGTTTATCTATCGGTGGGGTGGGGTATGAATCCTTCGAGAAAGCATCATTTATGTTTATGAAGTTGATGCACATGCGTAGCTTGTTGCTGTCTTCCCTGGTAGAGACCACGGGGTTGCTTATCCATTCGGGGTAGGTGGCTTCTCTAATGACACCCGCATCAAGTAATTTTGAAATTTTCTCTTTGATGAAGGCTCTTTTTATCGGAGCATTTGTATGCTTCTTTTGTTTTATCGGCCTTGCGTTCGGGTTGATGTAGAGATTATGTTGGATTATTCTTGGGTCCATCCCAGGCATATCACTCGTCAAGTAGGGAAACAAATCTTTATTGGACTGAAGTAGGCTTACAAGTTTTGCTTTGCTTCCCTCGGGAAGGTGTTTTTCAACTCGGGTTGATCTGTCTTTAGTCAGCATGACTTCTTCCATGGCCAGGTCATCATTTTCCTCCATTCCTTGGTTTTCAGCCATTGGGTCCTCAATGATCGGGTCATTCGCCTTCGGGGTTTTCTGACTGATGGCCATTACATCCTTTTCCTCCTTTTGATTGATGTAAATAGATGCATCACCTTCGTCCGTCTTGAACGTTACCGTCAAGTATTTGACGTCGCATCTCAAGTGAATTGCCCATTGGGTCTCCCTTCCGATTATGGCATTGTAAGCTGATGGCACGTCGATGACTAACCATTTGACCATCAAGCTAGTGTATCTGATTTCCCCTTCTGGGCCTGAACCCACGAACATAGTTGGCACCTCAATGCATCCGAGGATAGGCAATTCCTCAGGCCCTACTCCATATGTCACGGTCTTCACCGGGGTAAGTTTTCTGGAGTTGAGGTTTAGTCCCTTGAATGTCTTCCCGAACAGTACGTCCGCATTTGAGCCATCATTACAAAGGACCCTCTTGACATTGACAGTTCTGATCCTAACAGTGATGACCAGAGGGTCGTAGTGTGGGATCTTCACCTCTGTGCCATCGGCCCTTCTCACCTTGTCCGATGGACCACCATAGCAGAGGGATTCGACCTCTCTAGCTTTCCTTTTCCTTTCATTGGACCCGAGGGTGGTGGTGATGGTGTTGATTGTGCCAGTGGCTTGGCTTGGAGGCTTTTTTCATCTTTGGTCGGTGTCTGACTCGTCGTTGTCCCTTTTCTCTTGTCCTCGGGATTTTCTATCATCTGATGGCATTGTCAAAAATTGTTCCAGAGAACCTTTCTTGATGAGGTGCTCGATGTACCTCTTCAGTTGGTAGCACTGCTCGGTGTCATGGCCATTTTCCTGATGGAATTGGAAGTACTTATTCTCACTTTGTTTAGCGCATTCAGGCATGTTCCTCGGCCAGTCCACATTTCCTTCCCTTTTCAAGGCTGCCAAGACCGTGGTTCGGGAAGCGTTAAGGGGGGTTAGTGTTATCGGCTTTCTGAACTCCTTTCTCTGCCCCCTCCATCCTTCTAAACTCCTTGGGTTTTGATTCCCCCTTCGTTCTTCTGCCCTTGGGTGCATTGTCTCCCTGACCTCAGGCTTTGCTTCTCGTTGGCACAATAGCTCCTGGGCTATCATGTACTCGTGGGTAATCGAGTACATTTCTTCAACGGAAGCAAGGTTCTTTCTTGATAGTTCATAGGCAAGCCTTGATTTTGGCAGAAAAGCTTTTACAAATGCCATAATGCGAATGTTATCAGTGAGATCGGATGCGTGCACGGCCTCCTTGTTGAATCTTTCCACAAATTCCCGAATGCATTCATTCGGCCTTTGCTTGATATCAAACATTTGGATTGCTCGCTTTGCCAACCTCTTGCTCCCGATGAAGTGGGTTGTGAACTTGGTAGAGAGATTCCTGAAAGAAGAAATCGAGTTTGCTGGCAGTGCATTGTACCAGTTGGAGGCCGGACCCCCGAGGGCTACTTCCAGACATTTGCACAGAGCGGTCTCATTTGCGCCCTTTAGCTTCATAGCCCTTTTGTACTTTCGAATAAATGCGCCCGGGTCCCTTACACCATTATTCACTTCCAGGGGATGGGGGAGGTTGAATACCCTAGGCATTGGGCTCTCCCGGATTCTCCAAGTAAATGGGTCATCTTCATTCATCGCACCCCACGGCTTTACTTTCGAAGTTCGTCGAGGATCCCTTTCCAGTTCTTCCAATCTCCGGGTTAATTGCCTAATAACCTCATCTCTCGGGTATTCCCTTGTCAAACGATCACGCCTCGGGGATCATTGCTGATTCCTTGGTGATCGAGATCTGTATACTCTTCTGCCTCTCAGGGAAGGGTCACCAATGAGCTCCAAGCTTAGGGTTCGGGACCTCTTGTGGTGGGAGTCATGGTTGGAACGAGAGGAGGTTGATCTGTTCTGGGAATGTTTCTATCACCGGCTTTGTCTTTCTTCAGCCATTACCATCCTGATGGTTCTGATCAAGGCCGGATCAGGGGCGTTCGGTGCTGAAGCTTTTGTTTGCTTGAAGTTGCTCCTGTCTAGGCTTGATTCAGCTCTGAGATCAGCCAGTTCTTAGGTTGCACCGACAGAAGTGCCATCGGCAGTACTCCTGGAGTACTCCTGATCTAAACCTTCGGTGAGAGGGTCTTCGAGTCTAGGTTATGTTTCATGGGGACGGGATGCCCCCACCAACTGCGGGTTGTTGGCATTCTCCAAGGGGTCACCGTCGTTCCCACAGACGACGCCATTTGGTGGTTGTTCTTCGGTAGGAACTGCCACATCTTTGAGCCTCTATCGCCTAGTCTTGATCACATTCAGCTCTGTCTCCATGTCCCATTGGATTGATCTGTGCAACAGACAAAATCTATAAACTGCATCGGAGTTGTTCCCGGTAGAGGGTCCTCCGATGCTTAAGTCAGTAATGTTTGGTAGAAAGAATGTGCCAAGATCTAGGGCAGAGTGAATAGTTACCTTCCATGTTGGAATGATGTAGGCTTATATAGTCTTGTCTAATAGAGTGACACATCCATAATATTCTGATAAGAAAGAGGCGGTTAGGTGTCAGACGACAGGTGGCAAATATGCCCTGTATGCAGACCATCGGGTTATGCTGTGCTGAAGGCATGACCTCGGCTTACGGATGTCAGTGTTCGGGTATCACGCCCTTAGTTGTTTCAAGTGGACCCTCTTTCCTGGGCTTCTGACTCAAGCGTTCTTGTGGGGTTTTTTGGGTCTATGGGCCCATTTTGGGCATTGGATACTTGGTTTGGGCCTATCGGCCATCAACAAGACCAACTTTAGCTTCAAAGTGAGGATGAGAGAAAAGATGGTGAGACAAGTGAGGTGAGAAAGAGAGAAGATGGTAAGCAAGGTTAAGGACTTTTGAGATAAGACAAGAGGGAGAGAGAACCTAGAGGCAAAATATAGGTTGAGATAAAACAAGAGGAGTTTTCCCCACTTGCTAAAGAGAGACATCAAGAAAGCATTACTCAACCAAAGGCCTTACCTCCTCTTTCTACCCTCCCATTATTTTCTAACATCTGACACTACTTCTTCTCTTCCTTCTTGTGTGTCTTCTATCTTGCAAGAGTTTGGTGATGTGTTTGATGAGCAGAGTGGATTGCCTCGATACAGAGGCATTGAGCACTAGATTTATTTAGTGCTAGGTGTTCCCTTGCCAAATAGCTTCGTACAGATGCAATCCCCAGGAGATAAAGGATATTCAAGCTCAGATTGATGAGCTTTGAGTAGGAATTCTTGGCACACCAAGATACTTTTGATATGGTACTTGAGCTTGCAGAGCTAAGTGGGAGTTCAAAGTTAGATAGAAGTATCTCACTTTAGCTCACCTCAGCTAGAAGTAGCTAAACTTAGCTCATCACAGCTAAGTAGGAGCTCAAGATCAGCTAGAAGTAGCTCACCTTAGCTCATCTCAGCTATAAGTAGTTGAACTTAGCTCACCCCAGCTCAAAGTCAGCTAAAAGTAGCTTACTTTAGCTCAACTTTAGCTAAATGTAGCTGGCCATAGCTCAAGTCACCTCAAGTTTGCTAACTATAGCTCACAAGAGTTGGTAGTAACTTGACTTCAGCTAATTCCAGCTCAGAGTAGCTAGAACCAACTTAACTTCAGCTCACTCTAGCTAGAAGTAGCTAGACATAGCTTAAGTTGAGCTCACTCTAGCTAAACATAGCTAGACTTAACTTGTCTTAGCTTAAATCCATCTCATAAGAGCTGGGAGTATATAAACTTAGCTCCACTCAAGCTCATTCTAGCTAGAAGTTGTCACCCTACCCCCACGCTACACGGCCCGGCGGGAAGCGGACGCGGGGTTGGAGGACCGACGGTGAACTAAACGATTAATCATGTAATGCACAACCCTTAATGTGGGTTTAAACCATGTTTCAGGTCCGTGATCACAGAATTCTATAACATATAAATTATGCTTTCCTGGTTCCTGCAAAACAGAATATTTCAAACAATAACAGATATACTGAGCTCCGCTGAGGCCAGATACTCCGAAAGAAGGCTTCCTCAGGCAAGCACTTCCCGATAAATAAACAAACATATGAAGCATCAAATTAATACAGCACAAACAGATCCTCAAAATGACAATTCACAACAAGGATATTCCAATGCTGAACTTCCAAATCTACATGATCGTGCAATCTATGCTACAGAGCTTCTAATAAAGCTACCAGTATGTACATACGCTATCCGGATGTCGGGTCAACTATTTCTGACAAGAAGCCTCCCTCAACTGCTACTGCTGCTAGTTGTGATATAATACAGAAGAATAAACCATTAGTAACAATCTTAATGTACTCTCTTATACAAATACCAATCAATATCCATAACCATTGTACAGAAATGCTATTGCTTTCCATTAACAACCTATAAACTTTCAATGTCATTTTCCCTCGGTCCACCCCCGACACCCTAACCATAAGTACAGAACACTGAGGGAGCTAATGTACATGAGTTACAAAATCACTAACGGCCAACCGATACTACTCCGCAGGCCCAGAACCAGACGCTCCTGAAATATATAAAGTAAGGGGGGTGAGTTCACGAGAGAACTCACTAAGGGTGTAGGTAGAAATAAAGGTTTTCTTCGCAATAACCTGCAATGACAATGTTAGAACAATATATATATAATACAGTTTACCATGTATACAATGTACCAATCCTATTCCAACCCACACACCACGACGGCCTCCCGTGGTCATCTTTCATACCACTAGGAGTTACATAAAAACTTCATACAACCATAAACAGACGCATGGTACCAGCGAAGGCCTAGGACCTTTATAACCGTCATCATCACCCTAAAGGAAGATATAGATTAGAAACAGAGGGTTCGGTGGTCATAAAGATGCATGAAACTAGTCAGAACAGAATCAGATAGAATCAGAGGGTTCAGTGGTCACACAAACACACAGAACCAATCAGAATACATAAGCAGAATACAGAACAAAAACAGAGGGTTTGGTGGTCACGCAGACACACAGAACCAATTAGAATACAGAAGCAAAATACATAAATAGAAGCAGAAGTAGAGGGTTCGTGATTGTAGTGACTCACAGAACTATACCCATCAATATACAATCATCGGGTCCGGCGGTCACATTGACACGCGGGACTGTTCTAGAATCTGTGTACCTGCACACTTTTACCACTACCTTGGAACCGGTCATATACCCCAGCACCAGTATAAGACCGATCTCAACCAACTGAAATGGAACCAAGTAATAACTTAATACAGATTTAAGAAGGTTGAACCCTTACCTGAAAGCAATAGCAGAACAATCCTTGTACAATCCCGTTCCGTAGCCTTTTCCTCTTCAATGCCAGTTTCTAACACCAACTGGTTCCTATCCATTTTCAATACCATTTCAGACATAAGTAATATACACAAGTACATTACCATCCACATACTAGCAATTCACTTTCCATAGCATAATCTCGAAATAACCAATATAACCACTTTTGATCTATTTTACAAAAGTTGGCTAAACTTTAACCTATCCCTCTATAACTTCACATGCATCTTATACAACCCATTCTAGGGCCAATCATGCAATAACATTGCACCTTTCATTCCCAATTCATCATTTCAAAAAAATATCCAACTTTGGATTTAATCCGTAATTTCATTCTACGCAATGATTTGCAACTCACTTCAAGTATTAAAGTTGTTCAAAACCATCATCCCAATATAACTGAATCAACAATTCATCAAATTACAACCCTTTAATCACCCATCAAATCTTACGCATTTTTCCTTAGGTACTTGTTTTAGAAACAATTGGACAACATTTTAAGTATTAATGTTGCTCCAAATATACCCAATAAAACTAATTTAACGTTAGGTAAACAATCCCCTCAAAGACCCAGACACTGTTCATAAACCCTAGAATTCCAATTTACTCAATTCATGTGGAATTAATGAAGTAGAACATGATCCTAACTCCAAATTCTTAGTAGAACACGTTTACCCTTTCAATTGAATCAATAAACCTCAGAATTAACAACTTAGAAAACTTACCCAATTTTTGAAATTCAACCATCCGATGAATGATTCGAGTTAAACTGCACAGATTCTTCACTTTGGTCGAAAATCACGCATGAAATGAGGTTTCCCTTCGAATTTTGGTCAAGGATTGAGGATTTTGGAGGTTAAGGAAGGTTAGGTCAAATTTCAGAGGAGCTGCAGGTTGAAGATGATGAAGAATTATGATTTTCATTTTTGTTTTCGGGTTTTAAAACCACGTTATTTTTTCGTGTCCAGGGACGCCGGGCGATCACCCGTGATTCGTATCCAGTCACCCGCCAGTCACCCGTGCCCCTGCCCTGCACATTGTGGAGTTCAGGCGATCGCCCACCGCGGCGTGCCAGTCACCCGGCGCTCGCCCGAGCTCCTGCCTTGGCCTGCTTTGAGTGTAGGCGATCGCCTGCATTCAGCTGCGAGTCGCCCGCCACTCGCCCGGCCCACTGTCCATTTTCAACCTCCAGTTACGAACCTCGGGCGATCGCCTGCCATTCGGCATGCACCGCCCGCTGGTCGCCCGGACCACCTAACCTTGTTTAACCTATTTTCTTCCATCACACTTAACCAAAAGACTCAAAATACCATTATCCAACAACCCATATAACAATCAAACAATAACATGTGATAAACATAACCCGAACTATAATTTAAACTCAGAAATTAACCATTACCACGTACCTTAACCCTTATTTCAACCTTTAATCAATGAACTGACTTGACCGTCGACCACTCTACACCGAAAATTCATTAGCGGACTTTGGTGTTTGTAACACTTAACCTCAATTATCATCAAACATTTCATTTTTCATCAACCATCATCAACCTTAAACTCTCACCAAAAATTCGGCCAATGTGAACATACATGTAAAACCTCATTTCTTTCACATGTTTCCATCCAATTATGGTCCCAAACACCTAAACAACATCACCCATGCATAATTTACACATTAAACATCAATATCAAAATCCATCACCCAATTCGGCCTCATCAACAAAACCAACCATTCCATCTTTTCTTTATACATTATCCACTAACTTAGGAGCTCCATAAAACTCTTAATTCATAGCAATCAATACTTAACACATTGAATCACTATTTTTAAAATTCACACATAAATTCGGCCAATACAAGATCAACACCTTCCATGGTGATTCTCAACTTATTCCAAGCATTAAAGTTTCTCAATAACAACCTAAGAGCACATTCAAACCTTCACTTCAACTCAATTCAACACTTTAATCCTCCACCTCAATTTATGTCCTAAAGCACAAGTCATAAATTTACCATGAATTGAACTTAACTTCAAGCATTAATGTTGCTCCATAACCACCCAAGAACACTAATCTAGCATCAATTTAAGCTTCCCCTTAATTTTGTTCATGAAGCTCAAGAACCCTAACTAATAATCCCTAACAATCATGATGAATTAATGAAGTAAACCTTGGTCTTACACCATAATCAACCTTAATTCAAGGTTACCTTCACAATTCTTCAAGAAATTGAAGAAAATCTTCCACCTTGAATCACCCAAGAATTTGGCCAAGCTAGGAGAGGGAAGAAATGGAATGTTTCCAAGATGCAATCTTAATTCTATCATGATTCCTTCATGAATCAAGCTTCACCTTCAAATTTAGAAGGTAAATGGTATAGATTTGGGTGAGATTTGATGAAGAACATGGTGAAGGAGAGGGAGCAAGAAGCCAGCGATTCGAGAGAGAGAGAGAGGAGAGAGAGCATTTTGGTAGTTATGAAATTTCATAACATATTAACCATATAATATACACTCATACCATTTCTACCCCATTCTTTTCCTTTTTCTTCCCATCTCATCTCCATTTCCAATTACCATAATCCACATAACTCATCTTAATTATGGTACAAAATTATGTATCCAAAATAATTCCAATTCTGTCCATTTTTTAAAAAATGACTGTTTTACCCTCCGAGGTTAATTTTGGCAAAATGGCCCAGAATTCACATACCAATTCAAAATGTGACTTCCCACATAAATGGACCTTAATTGAAGTTCTGGGACATCATACTTAACAGAAAACATGCTCCGTATGCTTAAAACGGAGTCCCAACACTGCAGAATCTAGTTCCCGAATGAAATATTCTGAACAATTACCAACGTCCTGGGGTGGACTGTAACATCATCCCCCCCTTAAGACTCCTGGTCCTCCAAGAGTTCCCTTAATGTTAGAACTTTATCTGAACATCCTTACAAAAGCTCATACCGGAAGCTAAACAGAACTTGACAATTCCTGAGTACTTTCCTGAAAATTGACCATTAACAGAAATCTCAGATTAATTCCCATCATAGAAAATATCTTAAGACTTCGAGTCTCAGAGTATCAAAAAACCAATAATATCATACTTATCTCAAAAGGTGTTATGTGACCAAACCATCGTCGGCAATCACAACAGGTTGCCTCAATGATCTATGATCCTACTAACCCTTTTCTCCTCTAACTTCTTCTTTCCATCATCGTGCTTCCAAAATATTGACAAGCAAAACCTGAAATTGGGAACACACAGTGTTCCCACAAATGCAGAACCTCTTAACGATAAAATAACACACTATCCTGACGGAACACCTTTCGCCATCTAACTCTGTCATTACATTGATGTACTCGAACCACTTGTCCGTTGCTATTTGGCAGGAGTGGTAGTTTAGACTACCATTCTAAGCCTCCCAACGGTGTCCCAACCTTCAGGGTACATCTCGTTGTGCCATAAGTCAGTTGCCGGTATTCGAACTTGGCAATCAAAAATAGTACTGAGTCCTAAGACTAACTGGTACTCACTAATGTCAATCGAACAGATCTTGAAAGCTTCACTAATCTTTATCATAGTCTTGTAGTTACTCCGATATCTTGAAGTTGATGTAGAATGCAAATGCTTTCCACCGGATCACCTGGTTGATTTATGCGTGTCATCCTTGCGTATGGCCCCTTCATCTTCGTGGCTATGTACTTATTCTTCATGTGAATTTCTCCACCTCGGGTCCGCCGTGTTGCGTTCTCACGGAATGTGCTGATTCTGACTAGCATCTTCTTCTTTGTAGTTTGGCATCAAATGTTGCATAATAGAGATCCTAGGCAATGTTCCCGATGCGGCACCGAAGGACTATTCTCACCAAGTCTTTGCTCAGAATCTTCTAAGAACATCTTATCTCACTCAGAGTTATCCGTCGTTGCGGCTACTCATCTTAATAGTTATGTTCTTCAGACATAACTCTAACATTTTTCCTTACTTACTAATTTCTTTCCCGATCTTAATCTAATTCATATACTAAAGATGATAACTATCGTTATCATGCCAGAGCCCATAATTGCATAACAGACGTTAACTTAGAAGTCAGAACTTAACCAAAAATGACAAAAGTCCTCCCACCACTAACCTGCAGGCCGACCCTAAGGATTTCCCTTGGGTCCCATTATGTCATTTCACATACTTTCAGACAGAGTGGGACATCTACCTCTACCATCTGATATCAGATCTCGCCACTGGTGAGCATTTCCCATAACCTGAAAGTTCACATCAGAAAAAAAAAAAGCACTATAGAAACGGTTAACTTCCTGACCAAAAGCAAGCAGCAGCATTTCTAAGGCTCTGTAGTGTAATGCAATGCATGAATGCAGACAACCCATACGGAAAAACATAATCATATCATGTTCCCCA
>JBBYHH010306984.1:0-12484 GCA_038382905.1 Daphne laureola
TCGGCCAACAAGAAAAAAAAAAAAAAAAAAAAAAAAAAAAAAAAGAGAGAAAACTTTTTAAAATGGAAATGGAGAAATGAGAGTAATAAAATGAAGTTGGTGCGAAAAGATTTCCAGTAGAAAGTAACTTGTATTCCTTAACTGAGGTAGTTCCCTCTTACTTCATCTCTGTTCCTTCTCTTCACATTCCTCATATGCTAAAATTCTTGTTTCTGTGCCTAGAAACAAGAAGAACCAATGACATTAACAGTTACCAAATCCAGTCATTAACATAAGAAGGTAATTCTAGCACTCACATAAATAACTTCCCACACATAACAAACCCTCTTTACAAAAAAGTTGCAAGAACAAAACAACGAAACGAGCAACTGAAACAACATTAGAAGTTAAGGACTCGGTCCAAGGATCAGTTACATCGCTCTAGGCACATAAAGCATGTAGTTAAAGCCTTTTTATTTCCATCTTGGCAGGTCTCACAGATAACAGACTCACCAACCCGAAACAATAATACTATCTTCTTTGAAATCTAAACACGAGATAATTGTTCTCGAGCTTCTTTAATACTACTAACATTATGTGGGCGGTAGCAACGCATAACAGTTTTCCTTTTTTCTTTTCTTATTCCCCACCTTTTTCAATTTAGGTTGAAGGATGTAGTGTCTCATGTCATGTCCATGGCTATCTATATATAGAAGATCAGTTGCATTTGTTCTTCTATCCATTTCACCCTACTTGTTGGCACAAAAATAAAACCTGAAATAAACTCTTCTGAATTTGGCAGTCATGTCCAGGAATGAAGCTGAAGAAGATGCAAGGCTATACGAATGCGTTAGGAAGTATCAAATAATAATAAAGCAGGTATTTGTTCTACATGCTAATCAATAAACTCCAGTGATCTTTGTCATTAAGTGTATATAAGAAATAGAAATTTATTTTTTCCTAACTACTACTCCTATAAAAATGATGTGATTAGAATGATACTTTAGGTTTATATTTTCACTCCAAGTCTTTGTGTCATATTTTCCACAATTTTACTACCGCATAACACCATGAAAATATATTTTACTATGAAAATGATGTGATTAAAATGTAATACATCCATATTTCAGTTCGGTGAGCTCTCTGAAATGATGGCTACTAGAAGCAAACAACAAAGGCGACGGAAGGTGATTTATATGAATCCTTCTACAGCAAGGATGTGCTAATATGCTGATTAATTTCCGCCTGCATATTTGACTATTTATAAATGATTAAGGAACTAACCTGTTTGCCGTCTGCGTTTTAGAGCACTAAATTGAGTGGCAACCCACCAGAGCCTTCTTCTTCCTCCAACCAGCAGGAAAACAATGACGAGTTTGTGCAGAAGATAACCAAATTTCTCCATGAACTCAGATCACCGAGCCCAACAACAGATCCTGACCACAACCAAGCATAAACTTATTCTGCTGAAAAAAAACAATAGCAAGAATATAGCTATATCATGTGCTGTTAATCTACAACATTAACCGGCTTGCCAATATATTAAAAGGCAGCTGCTTCCAGTCTTCAATGAGGAATTAATTGCACCTGTTTATGCTTCGAAAGCATGTATTACATTCAACCGCACAATTAGACACAGAAAATCTTTATAAGAAAAGAGGGAGTATTATAGAAAGTAAATTTTATTTCTTGCGATCTTCAAACAACCATCAACAATTAGACAATCATAGTTGTAAAGCAACTAACAGTACATTTTGACTTCCTCCTGTTGAAGATGTATACATGTTCTAAGGTTCAAGTTCAACTATGCGCTGGTTCTCTTGATCACCCTTCTGAATATCAAAATCCAGTTCCAAATGTGCTTTTGTAGAGCATCTAAGAAGTAATACACTGTTCAGATCCAACAACAGCTGAAAATGGCAGAAGCTCTTCATTGAAACACTCCAGTCAATTGCAAATTTAATGAATCTTTGCTGAACCTACAGAAATTAGCTTCCTTTTGTCTATTATGAGTTGCATTTTAATTTGGCAACCTCGAGCTCTTTCCTCAGCGTTGCCACTTGTTCAACGAGAGAATTTTTTTCCTACACAAATAAACAAGTCAAAACAGCATAAGCAATCCCAGCATCGAAGACCCTCTGAATTAGCGAGCAATAGAGATTTGATGCTCTCTTGCACATGAGAAAATCAAGCTTAATCTCCACCCCATCAATGACACAAAGAATAAACTAATCCATTATGAGAGGTTCATGAAAAAAGCCTTAATGGTTAAGTAGATCTAAAGGAAAGAAAAACTATGAATTACCTTTTTCAGAATCGTCAATCTTTGGTCAAAGTTTGAGGCACCACTTCGACCCTTTAAGACACCAGTCTTATACTGCAAAATAAAAGCATGTACAAAAATTCAAAACTGAGGTGGTGAAGCGCAAAGGCTTAAATTTACTAGACAATGAATCTATTGAAAAAATAGAAGAAAACATTTCAAAACCACATAATCAACTAAATTTATTACTGCATAGAACTTCAGAAATTCAAAAGAATCAAAACATTGGTCTGTTCTAGTAAACATTCAGTTAGCTGAATTTATAGCAGAAGAAACACAACACATAACATCATTTATTTTCCATCTAAAATTAACTGAGATATTCTTTTTCTTTAAGTTATAGTACTGCTGGGAACCTGAATGGTACTATCAAATGGGAGTATTCTTCATCTTTGGTATTGGAAGCTATCATATAGTAAAAGGCAAACACCAGTTGAAGCCTAATCCATTGATTGCAAACATGAACATTCCAGTGAACTCTCCACACTAAACAAGTAATTAAAACCCATAACTTCAAAGTTACCAGTTCAAGTTCCTGCTGACACTTGGAAAATCTTTCTGCCTCTTCATCATATCTAAGCCTCCACTCTGCAGATTCGTCCATCGCCTCTTTGTTCGCAAGATCAAACTGTTTTCTGCATTCATAAAAAAAAGGAAGAAACTTTAATCAACAAGAACACCCCCAGGAGTTTTCAGTTTAATCAAACGGAAACCCAATAACAGAAAGGTGAAAAGGAAGAAACTTTACCGTAACAATTCGGCTTCGTCGGAGGAAATAGAGTAATCGATGGTCCAAAGCCTGAGATAAACAGCGATACCTAAAAGCATTGCCACCGCCAGACCAATGATTCGACCTCTTCGCAATCCTCCCATCTTGTGTTTCGTCTTTCAGGATCAAAGTGAGTGTCTTCGCTTCTCTCTCTCGCTTCTGGAACGGAGAACAGAACTGCAGCGGCTTGCTTGTAAACTCCGCCGTCGACATCCGGACATGGATGGGCTATTCGGGTTCGGAGGTAAAACATGTCAAGTTACCCTCTAAAGTTGTTTGGTTGGAACAAATGACCCTTCGAACCTGTAATTTGGGTCACATAGACCACTCACATACATGAGAGGATCACATGTCCCCACCTATTTTGATGTCTAATCGACTGTCCCCACTATAAATGATTACGCGGTTTGAGAACGCGGTTTCAGATCTGCTTCTAGCAAATAACACAACTCAGTAACACGATCACTACTAAAAAATTTTCACGATGAAATTCGAGAACCACTAAATTTGCAAACTATGAAAAAATAAATTTTATTTGTAACTTAAGAAATCTGAAGGAAAAAAAATGATGATGATCATAGTAAGTAATCATGTTGATCTATGTTTTTATAATGTTGATCAATACTATTGTCATACTGATCTATAAATATTGATCAATAATTTTGTTATGTTGATTTGTTTCTATCTAATGTCGATCATGTTGATATCTTTTTATCCAATGTTGATTAGAAGTCTTGTCATGTTGATCTGTTTCTGTTCAATATTGATCATCATGTTGATTTGTCGAGGTTGTTCACATGAAAAAACGTTTCTAATCAATTAATCATATTGATCAAACATGACAATTAAGTTGATCAAAAACACTTATTCATGTTAATCAGACATGATAATTAAGTTGATCAAAAACACTTATGTGCAAGTCTACGACGTTGCTCAATTTATCTTTTGTCTTAAATAAATATCTAAAATTGTTTCTTGAATTATTTTGAAAGAAGAGAATTAATGGAAATTATTACTTTTCATCCTTAAATAAATGATACATATTTCTATTGCAACGTTCTAAAAAAAAATCATTTTAAATTTTTTAACATATTTATTTTACTTAAATACCCCTAATATTTATCTAATCCTTTAATCTAATTACTTATCCTCAAACAATCAATCATATGAAACATTCAACTATATATTAGAACTCTGAGATATTTTAACCAAATTATTTTCTTCTCCTCGTTTCTTGTCTCTTAATTCGAGTATTCTCCAAATTTGCTAAAATAGCAATCACTCCATTACAGGACAGGACAATATATGGCCAAACATAAATAAGATTTCTATAAAACAAGAAACATTAATAAATGCACGTCCATGGCGCTAAAAACATTAATCTAACCAATAATTCAATCGGATATTTTCTGGTACATCAAGCTCTATCATTTCAGTTGGGCAAAAACCAACAAATAATTAAGCATATATATAATCAAGTTACAAATAAGAATCCATTTTCAGATAAGAACACCTAAAAAATTAAGAATATCAAAACCCCAAAAAAAGAAAGAAAGAAAAGAGTGTTCAAAAGAGATAAAACAGTACTAGCTACTTACAAAACAAAAGCCAGAAAAGTACTGTTATCACTTACCAAAACAAGAAGATTATTATTTTTTTATTTTTTATTTTTTTTTCAGTAGTTTTTTTGGGGTTTAATTAATTAATTAATCTTCAAAACCAGTTTTCTGCCAAATCGCATTCCTTACGCTTCTCAAATCTCTCCCCTTCAATGTTCTTCCGATCCCTTCATGCACCGAGAACGACGCCCCCCGCCGCCGTGCCAGATACTCGTGCGGCGGAACCCTACCGTCATCACCGCCGTCTTCCTCCTCCTCCTCCTGGCCCTCCCACCTCCTCCGTCCGGCGTCCCCCTGCAGAATCTTCGACCAGTCCGGCACGTTGACCGGCACCGACGCCGCGACGGCGCCGCCGTCGCCGGTGCTCCTCGAAAGCAGCCTCCTTGGAGCACCCGGCAGGGGCTTGATCCTGAGATCCGACGGCGGCGGGTCGTTTAAGCTCCAGATGTCGGCCTCGTCGAACTCGAAAATGGGCTGATCCGGATCCGACCCGGTTGCCGCCGGGAAAATGTGGTGGTTGGGTTTTCTCACAAAGAGGTTTCTTGACGCCATTTGTGGGATAAAAATTGAAGCTTTTTTTTTTCCCTGTGTTAAGACGTCTCGCTCACCGGCTTTGGGTTTTATAGCGATTGAAAAATCCAAAATCAAAAGACAAAAAAATAAAATAAAATATTCCATTCGTTCCCTTGATACATGTTATACTTTGTTATAGATTTTGTAAAAATGTATTTGTTACAAAAATTTAGAAAAAATGCAGTATTTAAAATCTTTGTAATATCTAAATTCGAATGTTTTTTTTTTAATTTTTTTTATAGAAAATTTAGATTAAATTTGATTTAAAAGTTAAATGTATCAAATAAAATGAAACGGATGGATGGAGTAAGAAAAGAAAAAAGAAAAGAAAAGAAAGAGATGGGTTTGAGGTTTGAAGTTTGATAGGATAAGCATAAGCTTTGTTTTTGAACAAGTCACTTATGAGGTATTTTATTATACGGACGCGTATTGTGCACCCGCCTTCTGTTAATGGAAAAATTAAACTTCAGTCATTTAATTATCCACTTTGAGGCTCCACGCGTCAAACATTTAGAGATCCTACCCCACACTTTTCCAATTTTGTGATGTGGTTGGTTTCTATTGTGGTTTAAAAGCCACTTTCCTTACTCCTCTATCCTCTAGCACGTTAGGAAATGTTGGGAAGACTCTTTTTGGTCATTTTGTCACTTTGCATTAAATTTATATATACGCCCATTTCTGTGGATAAAACTAGTTTTTTGTCCTACACGCATTTCGTGGGGTAATAAAAAAAATCAAAGTGATGAATGTAAATTTTCAAAAAATTTAATTTATTTATTGAAAAATTCATTGGTAAATGTTGTCACAAATTGTTTATGTGATAATTTATGTAAAATAGAATATTATAAAAGAAATCATATTAATTAGATATTTTAGATTTTGTAACATAACTCATTTATAATAAGTAAATAGAATTTTCAAGTTTCACTGTATCGGCTGATACTGACTTTTCATATTTATTTAGGTATTTGAGGTAGACGATTTTAAATTGCAGTTAAGTATTATCATGTTAAATGATTAAGAGCAATGAAGATATGTGGTATGTGCGAAAACTTTAATAAAATATAGTAAGATTTATGATAAGTTGTACCGATGAAAATACACATAAAATTTGAAAGATAGTGTTTTAACGTCTAAAAAAAAAAATAATAATGATCATTATATTTAATTAAAAATATCTGAGATTAAAATGCATAAATCATAAAATAAAAGATTATATGAGAAATGAAAAAACCATAAAATTAAAGGATGAATGTTTTTTTTAGAAAAAAAAAAAAGTAACATGATAATTACAAAATTGAATGTACGAAAACATACACAAAGAATGAGGAGACGAGGTTTTTTGTATTATTTAAAATAATAAGAAGATAATATATTATTAAATAAAAATATTTAGGAATTAATGTGTAAAAACCATAAAAATAAAGGGTTACATGTGAACGTTTCGGAAAGAAACTAGCCCCCCCCCCCCAAAAAAAAAAATATATAAAACACAAAAACACTACTGTTCATAAGCTTTACATATGTTTTAATGTATAATATGTTAATTTTAGTTTTAACAATGTCTTAGTTGATAAAAGTGAATATATAACCAAAATTTAATGACATAATGTCTAAGTGACCATCTAAGAAATTGTTGCTTTAGTTTACCCTTCCATTTTTGAAACATCTTCTCCGTTAGCACCATGAGGTATAGTAAAACCTTCATTTACCTGTTTCATGTAGTTAGTTGTTTATTAGATTTTAAGGTTAACTATTCATGTTATTATTAATATTTTTAAATTAACACTTCAATCTGAATGTTTTATTTTTCTCCTTTCACCCTCCACAACCTGCCACGTTGCCTATTGTCACCGTCCCTTGGTTGTGGCCGCCATCGTGATAGGACGAGGTAGGGACGCATCGACGCAAGTGAGCCTAGGACCTCACATCGCAAGTGAGGTCATGGTACTCCTTAATTGTTTTAAAGTATAATTACTGGGATTATCCCTAAAATTATAAAAAGTCAACTAACACCACAAAAAGATCAATGTATACCTTGGGGTAACTGAATACTCCCTCCCTCCCCAAATAATATTCCACTTTCTAAAGGTGATTTATGACTTTATGTATAATTGTTATTGAGTTGAGGTTGCATAAAAAAAACGAGATAGAAAAAGTAAAGATAAAGTAGGGATAGTTTGGTACTTTTGGATGAGAGAAGTTTCTACTTAAGAAAAATGTAGAATTTTTCAAGAACAACTCAAAAAAGTAATGTTTATAGTTTTTCAAGCACGAAAGAAGTATTTTTGAAAATAAAAGGGATAAATTGAATGTTTCACTAAACATCATTAGGGTTTCTATAAATCAAATAACTTTAGGTAGTAGAGTTAATAACTTTGGGGTTCAATCGTTCTAGATGGTGGTTTCGAGCATTCACGGCGGGTTGAGAGGGTCCTTAAGACTAGGGAAGGGTCGGGTGAGTGAAGCGTCTGGAAGGACATTAGAAAGGCGGAGGATGAGACAAAGGGGTTGGGGGATGAGTTTAAGAATATGTTCATAAAAGAAGTAGGGAGGGGAAACAACATTAGGTTCTGGACAGTCTGATGTCTGGGTGGGTGAAGAGTTGTTAATGGAGAGGTTTAAGAGGCTATATGTGTTAGACACACACCTAGAGTGTTTAGTCAAAGAGAAGATTAGCTGGGATGAGGGGGGTGGAGTTGGAGGTGGAAGTGGAGCTGGAGAAGGCCGCTAAGGGGTAGGGCCGAAGGGGACTTACAATATATGTTATCTTTTTTACAAGGCGAGCATCCAAAACAGGATACTGCCGACTCTTGGAGGTGGACCCCAGCTACTGATGGCGTGTTTACAGTTCGAAAACTTTTCTAGATGATTGGTGCCAAGCTGACGATACGCTATACAGTACTGACACGATGGTGCAACATCCTACTTAAAAAGGTCAATGTCTTCATCTGGAGAGCTACAAGAAGGCTTCTACCGACCTGAGAGCAGCTACAGAAGCGAGGTGTGCCAATGAAGTCCGTTATGTGCCAGCTATGCGCAGAAAACGTGGAGACCCCGAACCATGTTCTCATGCGATGCGGCCCAACACTCGAGGTGTGGAAGGTTGTTGCTCTGTGGTGCAGCACGAACGTTACTAGCCTTCGATCGATGACCGACGTGATGAGAGAGGATTTCCCTTCCGAGGTTCCTTCTTCTTTTATGCAGGTGTGGCAGGCTATTCTGTACGTCACAGCATGGGCGTTATGGAAAGCCCCAAACAAATTAACTATGCAAGGAATTTCATGCAGGAGTTCGGAAATATTTGTCAATATTCATATATTTTCCTTCTTATGAATGACTAGCAGGTACCGAAACCTAAGCTTGTCCTGGACAGATTGGCTAGCCGCCCTATCATGAGGGCATCAGACATTTTAGGCCAAGCTAACTAAAGGCTAGCCTTATGAGTTGAATTGTTGTTGGGTAGCGTAGTGGCTTGTGCCATTGGGGTTACTAGTGGCCTCTCTTGTGTAGATCAACAGGTCATGCTACTGCATTTACTATCCCTTCCTTATGGATAATTTATACCCATTCTTTGTCTTCATTACAATTTTTTTAATAAAATATTACCTTGTTTGCCGTAAAAAAAAAAAAAACAACCGTTCTAGATAAACATGAAAACAAACGAATTAGTAGCAAAAGTTAGCAAGTGGGTGTTCATATATTTTCACAAACTTTAGAGGATTTTTAACTGAATTTAATAATGTGGGGATAAAGTGAATATTATATTATATTTTGGATATGTTTGACAATAATTTTTAAAGTAGATTTTACGTTTTGGAAAAATTATCATACGTGTAGTTTTGAAGGGTCCCTTGTACCATCTCATTAAAGCGGGATCATTTTTGAAGATGGTGATGGACCAATTTTCAACCACTTCTTCTAGTGAGACAGAGTAATTTTTTTTTTTTTTTTTGGATTTAGAAAGGGACTCTCAAAATAGAAGTCTCATTCAGAAATTCATCTCTCAGATATAAGGGAAACTACCTAGGTCTGGATTCACTACGGTCTTAGAAGAACAATGAGGAAGATAACAGGTAGAAATCCCGAGGATCCAGTAAGGGCAAAGGAGGGAGAGAGAAAATAAAAACCGAGAGAAAGAGTTTCTAATACAATCAATTAGTTAGGAGAAAATCCTGAAGAAAACGAGGGAGAGTGTCCGTCCAAATCTGTTGACTCTCCATCGCAAGAGCTCGTCTAGCTAACTCGTCTGTCATTGTATTTGTTTCTCTGAAAATATGATTCACACGCCACCAGCTTTTCACACACAGGGCAACTCACCTCTTCAACAACATTTCGTAACTTTAAGTTTGGATGTGTTGGAATGCAATCATGTGCAGCCCGCCAAATGAAGCTTTTATGTCTGTTATGTGCATCACTGCCACTGCCACTGCCTCCGAGTCACCTTCTGTATTATATTGTATAGCATTAACAACGTTGAGGGCATCTGATTCAATGATAAACTTTGGGAGGACCAAAGTTATAATTAAACCCAAAGCCTCTTGTATTGCTCTTGCTTCTCCATAAAACGCAGCTGGCCTCTGTATTTTATGCATCTGGACAGCCAAAACCACTCACTGTTCATCACGAGCTACCACACCTAAACCCAACCATCCATCATCTCGCACTGCCACATCCGTATTAATTTTTACCCATCCACTCGGTGGTTTCGTCCAGATTAATCCTTGTTGAGGCAGGACTGAAATTGTTATATGAGAACATTTATAATCCATAATTGTTTGGTGTAGCTTCCAAATTATAACTTCCTTCGTCCAGCCCCTATGACCATGCACAATTCGGTTTCTGCTCTTTCATAACAAGTCTGCAATGAAAATAAACTTCGTCCAGTCCACATCCGTACCTGTAGCTCGTACTTGACGCAGCCACACCATCAGGTTACTCCCATCACAGTTAGACACATACTGCTGCAAAGTTGCACCCCAAATTTCTGCAGCAAACTGACAGGAACCTAGAATATGGGTAGTGGTTTCTTCACCATTTTCACACACAGGGCAACTCACCTCTTCAACAACATTTCATAACTTTAAGTTTGGATGTGTTGGAATGCAATCATGTGCAACCTGCCAAATGAAGCTTTTATGTCTGTTATGTGCATCAACTCCCCATATTTCCTTCCATAATCCATCATTTATAGTCTAAACTCCCGTCTCCATCCGCCTTTACTGCATCAAAGTGTGGTAGCCACTTCCAACAGAATAAACCTCATTGTCATTGTAATGTCAAATGAGTTTATCTTCACTATTACTTTCATCTTGAAAAAATCAAGATATTAATGTGATTTAAAAATTTGTCATAAAAAAGATAAATTAAAGGTTAAAATTAAAGGTCGATAATTAAGGATGTGTCCGAGTGGTAGGATTTGGAAGAAATTCTGAATTTCGATGGAATATATGTAAAGTAAATCTGACGATATAGTTTGATAATAAAAGTGGAGAAATTTTTGTTTGGTCAATCACACTCAACGCGTAAAATAATTGCTTGAACTACTCGTGAATGAATGACACGTACGTCTGAAGTACGAACAAATTAAACAGATTTAATTCATCTGTCCTATTCTGCTAAACTTATTTTACATAAATGTGACTCACATGAAATATAATAATAAAAATATGAGTAATTTATAGCTGACAATAATCTAGGAGGAAAGGTGAGGTTAACTAAGTTTATTTTAAGTTAATGGTTAAATTTACCATCAATATCTAAGTAAGAGAGCAAATTAATCAATTTTCTTTCGTCTCAATCCGTCATTAATTTTGATTTTGCCAAATTTTTTTTCTATATTTAAAGGTGTATTCTACACCCCTTACCTACAAAAAAACAACATATTTTTAACATACTTTTTAATTTTTTTTCTCAAATTTCTCTCTCTCTCTTTTCTAAAATTTAAAAATATATTAAAAATATGTTAATTTTTTACAAGCTCAAACACACCCTTACTCTATGCTACCTTGGTTCAACATTTTTACGCAACAAAAAAACATACACAATAAATGAATACTTTTGTAGTTTTTAAATATACTTCCTTCCCATGCAAGACTTTTAAGAGTTTCTATAAAAGTATGTAATTTATTAATATTCAATACATATTTGAAAGTCATGACGCATGTAAATATTGAAAATGAATGGAGTACATGACATTTAACATGATAAAGATTTACTTCTGTGGTGTAATTTGTGGACTTGACGTGATCCTTATATTAATTATAGGATGACTCATATATACGTTTGAGTAATTATGAGGAACAACATCTACAATAATATTAATTATTTTTTAATCAAATTTTAATTAAAATAATAAAAAAATTATTTTATCTAGTGACTTTAATAATCTCATAATAATAATGCTAACTATTATTACTATTTAGCTAATAAATTTAACCTTCTCTCTATTCACTCTCAAATTTAGAGAGCCACATAGCAAAAACTATTATGGTTAGTGTAATAACTAGTATTGTTGGATCAATTTTTTTCTATTTTTTATATTTTAACTAGCTATATTTAACTAAGGAGTCTTATAACTAGTATTGTTGTAGATGCTCTAAATACGACCTAATCAGGAATATATATGTGAAGTGAGCTATCAGACTCGATCACTTTTATATGAGCGCCAGATTGATTAAGCTACTCGTTTAGACTAATTAACTCATTAGCAACTATGAATGTGTAATGAATCAAGCTTGTTCGAGCTCAAAGAGCTCAAACAAGCCTGTCGAGCTGAGTTTTCTTAATTCTCGAGCTCGAGTTTGGGCCATTTTTTAGGTTCGTTTATTAAACAAGTCAAGCTCGAACCTCAGAGGTTCGACTCGATGTGGCTTGACAGCTTACATGAACCAGAAGAACGAGCCGAGCCCGAACCTTATAGATTCGAGATCGAGCCCGAACCTTATAGCTTTGCGAGGGAGTTCGAGTCTGATCGAGCCAAATTTTCAAATCGAACCTAAGCGAGCTACCTGCTAATTGAGCCCCATGAGCCTTCGAATCAAGCTTGAACCGAGCCTAGTTTTCACTAGCTCGAGCTCGAGCCTACCAGATTCAGGTTCGGCTGGATTCGTTCTCACCCTATTAGCAACCCTTTAGCTAAGAAGTAAGAAACCTAAACCTCCTAATTAATACTCCATCCGCCCCATATAATTTGCGGTCTTGACTTTTATATAGACAAAT
>JBBYHH010307095.1:0-12484 GCA_038382905.1 Daphne laureola
AATTATTAGTTTTATTTAGCATGTAGTTTATGAATTTTGTTTTTTCAATATTTTGATATAAAATTCCAAATAATTTACATATGCATAATTTAATTAATAATTGAAGTTTCTAAAAATTTATATTTTAAAATCTCCTCAACAAAATCTTCATAAAACTATTTTAAGTTAATCAAATGATTTAAAGTTGAAGTAACAATTAAAGTGAGATGAAAAGAGTACTAAGACGTAATATGACAGAAAAAAGATCACCATGTTACTTGCATACCACTACACATCGTTGGTACAAATATTATCATTAATATTATTTTAAACATTTTTTTTTCATATTTGATATTTTTTTTTGGATATTTTAAGCTCAATCTATAATTAATTTTATTGAGTTTGAATGATTATTTGAAATAATATATACGTAATTAAAAAAAAATGACTCAAAAAGTAAAATTATAAAGCTAGAGGGGTGTTCAACATATTTAAAAAACTCTAAGGATCAATTTGATCATTTTAACTAAAATTTTCATTAAGTTTTAACAGAGATTAAACAAACTTATACCACTTTTATAACAAAATTTTGTTCAAGTATAGATTTGTAACAAGATGTATAGTTTAGGTATAGATGATGTAATTTACTCATTAAAATTTTCAATAGTTGAGTGTTGTGTTCTTTTACCCAACATAACAATAATAACAATTTAAATTTTCATCAATTCTCAAAAAATTCACTCTCACATTTTTCCCTCACAAATTTGAATAGTTGCTACCTTTTGCAAATAATTCTCCAAAGAACACAACCGAAGAACACAAAAAAACAATAAATAAAATAAAAGGAATAAAATGGAAAATATATAAGGAAAAAGGTTTACACAAAAATACAAACCTTACAGTAAATAAAATATAGGCATTGAAGAAGAAATAGAAAGGTAAATTTGTTGTTTAAAAAAAAAAAAAAGAAGTAAATTTGAGAGGAAGATAGAGAATGATTTTTTTTTTTTTTTGTTGAAAGGGATAGATTAAAAAAGATTACTTAACCTCCAAGGTAGAGATTAAGCATTCGAGAATAATAGAGTTAATACAAGAAATAAATAAAAGGAGAGAGGATTAAGATCAGATAGAGATCAGGGGAGGTTAGTAATTGCGCAAAGTCTCAAGGGGTTCAAGATCCAATCTGTCGAGGTGAAGTTAGTCTTAACACATATGTTAGAGATCCAGAGGTATGAGAAGAGCTCGATATCCGAAATTGATGATGGAGAAATCTGCTTCGAAAGTGGACTGAAGAGTTTTGTGTTCCATCCTTTCCAGATAGCTCATGCTGAGATGCACTTGATTGCCCTCCATCACTTTCTTTAAGGAATTGAGAGATATTGCTATGATAGACCTTTCGTGAGGAGCTCCTCCCAATTGACAGTAAAGAAATTACCCTTTTGGCACCATTGAAAGAACTTTGGCTAAAAGGATAAAGCTGTGACACAAGAGGATATAACATGTGCCAATTGCTCAAAGTTACAACTGCATGAAGAACACCTAAGGTTGGCCAGTTGGACTCCACGTTTGTGAAGTTGGACTTTTACAGGGAGACAATCCAGCACAGCTCTCCAGGGAAAAAATGTTGATCTTGATCGGGATTCAGGAGCTCCACAGCGTTGCCTCGTTTGTTGATGAGTTGATGAGTAGTGCTTGTTGAATGAGTTTGGAGAAGGTAGAGACCTCAAAGTGGCCCGAGCCATCGAAGCACCGTCTCCAAGTGTCTGTCGTATCTGCAGATAAATTATAACCTTCCAGGAGTTTACAAAAATTAGTCAAATCACCTAATATAATGTCCTCCCTCTCGGTGGTCTTTTCCATCTCCAAGACCATTCTCACTCCCCGTTGCACCAAGAACCTCTATCTGACACCATACACCCCTCCACAGGATCTAAGGCTACTAATCTTGGAAACCTTTCCTTAAGACTTCTTTCCCCTAACCAAATGTCCCTCCAGAATCTAACTGAGCAACCATTTTCCACCTTCCAGCCGATCCTTTTATATAAATCAAGACATTTCTTTCCTAGATCTCTACCAATTTTCAAGATCCCACCCTAAATCCCTGAAGAAAAAAAGTTTTTTTTTACTGTTTAACTCTCCCTCCTCTCCGTGAATTGACTTTATGACTTTTACCCCAAGTAACCCCTCTTAAAAAAAAGGACAATGAGACGTACGTGCTTGAAACCTTGAAATGCAATGAGGGCTTGGAAAAAATCTGAAATGCATTGAGGACTCATGAAATGCGCCAACCTTAATAGTCTTTTAAGATTACTACTCTAATTGTTAATCACATTAGAAATCAATTGTTTGTTAGATACATGGACAAGAGTGATATATTCATTCTATTCATCTTAAACAAATACTATCGCCATGGCGCTTCCCGGTGGGCAATGGACACATATTCGCATTTAGTTTCCTTTATTTTTTATTCAAATCATAATAAAGAGTAAGCGAACGTGGAATACGATAAAGAATAATTATGGAGAGTATTAGTATACTACGGCCACCTAAAATATTTCTAGAAGAATAATTCATGCATCCTAAAACATAGAGTATTTTCTTTGAATTAATGTCAAAGAACAGTTGCACTATTTGATTATAAAAAAGCTAGCCTAACTAAGCCCCACCTATCCTCAAGGGGCATGAAGAGTACTCTCTAATAAAACAATTAATTACTTACTGTTAAAAATCTCATTTAATCTCATTTCGTCTATATTTTTTTATCTAAATTACCACTATTTAAAAAAAAAAGATCCAAATTACCATCATCGTTATAGTTCTGGGTCTCAATTTACCATCTCCGTTATAGTTGCATCGGATTACCGCTGACCATCACCGGAAAATCCGAAATAGGAAAAAAAATATACCGAGTCGTAGATCGGAACCTAGGATCACTGAATCCCGGCATAGGCATGCCGGATCGCGACCTAAGACTGACGAATCACGGCCAAAGGGAGGCAAATCGCTGCCCAAAACCGGTGAATCTCGAGACCAAATTTGACGGTCCTAAGCCCCAATCTACGACCCTAAACCAGGAAATGTTAACAGTGAATAGTGATAAAATGTTAACGTAATGGTAAAATGAGATTAATAAATTATTTCAATGGTAAATTTGGACTATTAAACTATGAAGAATGATAAAATAAGACTTTTTTTTTTTCAAAATAGTAGTAATTTAGATTCAAAAAACAAATGTTAGTGGTGAAATGAGACATTCTCCTTAAAAAAAAAAAAAAACTAAGCTCACCTAAGCTGATTTATTTCATACGCAGAAATGCTAGTTATGGATTCTGTCTCATTTAAAATTTATCATAATTTCACTTTTAGGGACATAAGTGTAGAGATGAGATGAACTCATCATAAATCCATCAACTTTATCATCATTATGCTATACATTAATCTAAATTACATCATGATCACATAAATTCGAAGTATCAATTTTCTGTATTTTAACTATCAATCCATAAAAAAGTATAAACAACAAAGTTTTAGTATGTCATAACAATTTTGTATTTACCAAAAAGCAATTGCTATTGCATTGCATTGCATTGCATGCATGTTGTGGTGTGATAAGTGGAATTAATGGCATGTGGAAGGAAGATAGAGGGATGGGGAGGGTCCGTCCAATAATTTGTAATTTGGATTTTGTTTTGGGGCTACAAAACAATTGAAGAAGGATGAATTCATGCACATCACATGGGCCCCCTACTTTACTCCAACCAAGCAACACAAGCACAACATATCATAATTAACCACACATCCCCACTCCTACTAATACTCTTCATATATAATCTCTCCTCCCTTTTTAAAAACTAGTCGAGAGTGTCCCGCGCGTTATCGCGGGTGTGATGTCAACAATGAATTCTAATTTGTGCGACAGAGTAAAATATTAATGTATGTTCCGTAAAGCCTTATAATTATCAGAATATAACAAAAAAGACAAGAGTACGAAATCACATTCTTTTGGAAATAAGGAACTAAAAGTTTATTTTAAAGTAATGACATATGGTCATAGAGACAAGAACGTTAACATTTTTGCAAAACAGGCACTATGATGTAAAGAAACAACCATTATGATGTAAAGAAACAGCAGTGACTTTGGTGGAAAAAATTGAACAAACGAGACAAAGAATACATAAATCTAAAATGTAAAGACACATCCGGAATATTGTTCATGAACAAAAAAATTAACCTCCTAATGTAGTATGTATATAGAAATTGCAACCGCGTTGAATCAGAATTTGAACCGAAAATGTGAAAATATATACTCCCTAAAAAAAAGTACAAACGTCTTATGTTTAGTTTAATATACTCCATCCGGCCGTCATTAATTGAATCGTTACAGTTTCATATTTCAAGATTCAATATTTGACTCAAATTAAAAAAAAAATAACTATTGAAAAAAAATTATAAAAAATATATTTAGAAAAAGAATGTTGCAAATTAAATATGTAAATGAAGAATAGTTAATAACGGAAGGAGGGAGTATAAACTTTGCAAAACTAGCAAAAACAAACGGACGTGACAACAACATTAACAAATTGTTGGAGTTAAATGTGAACTGTGTTTAAGTAAAGTGGCTATTTTTGCAATTTAGGGGACGCGAGGTTCGCTTGCACAGTTTTAAAAACACGGAGGACTTGTATGGTATTCGGTCAGTTAGTTCTCACCCCAGACTTTGAACACAGAGTCAACATAAAACAAAGTATAGGAAATGATCAAAACAGCCACCCGATGCTAGCGAAGCATCCTGACTTATGTGTAATAAAAATAAATATAGTGATCGAAATCAAAATAATACATATATTTTTTTCTTTAACATGTATATATAGTTTTTTTTTTTTTTATATATATAAAAGGATACGGGGTTTGAGATATTAAAGACTGGAATTGGAGACTTCTGTAAATATTTTGTGAATGATATAATATTCTATAGGTGTTCCCTGCTCCTTACCTGCAGGTTTTGTTTGTTAATAAATACTAGTAATAAATAATAACTGTTTAAAAAAAAATAAATAATAATAATATACATAAAATAAATTTATGAATGAAGATTTTACTATAAAACAACAATTAAAGAGGTTGCGGTGGAGTATAAGATAGAAGAGAAATTCTGATTATATATCATGATCAATCCCTACAAACTCACTTTCTTCCTAATAATAATTAACCATTTCTTTGATTTTCACCAATTAACAAAACCAATGAATTCAGAGACAGAAGAGAATAGAACAGAGAGATGCTGTAGTCTACTACTGTTAATTTGATTTCAACTTGCTAATTAGCTCTTCTTTTTCTGCCTCCAACTCCGTCGATTCTTCCTCCATGTCCGTCGTCGCTTCTTCCAGAGCCCTCTTCTCTTGCTCCTCATCTTCCTCTTCAATCCCACTCCTGCTCGACCCACCTCCATTAACAATGTTCATAAACCCCCGCTTCGTCGCCGCCCTCGTCTTCAGGGCTTCCATCAACTCCCTCACCGCCTTCTCTTTATCTCTTCTGTTCTTAATAAGAACCTCGCTGACATCCGCCGGCGTCATCTCCGCCGCCTCCACCACCGCTTCCAATTCCGCGGAGATATCGCCGCCGATCCCGAGGTAATTGTTGAGCAGAATCTTGAGCGCCGGGAAAGAGCAGTAGCTCATGAAAATGTGCATGTCCATGCGCCCGCTTCTCAGCAATGCCGGATCCAGCTTCTCGATGTGGTTGGTGGTGAAGACGAAAATTCTCTCGCTCCCGCAGCAGGACCACAGCCCATCCGTGAAATTCAGCAGACCCGAAAGCGTAATCGTGCTGTTACGGCTGGCCCCATCGTCGCCACACGCGGAATCGTAGTGGGCCTTCCCGGCGGGTCCCTTCGTCGTCCTCTTGTCCAGATTGATGGAGCAATCGATGTCCTCAATCACGATTATGGACTTGGATGTTGTCTTCATCAGCAGCTTCCGGAGCTCCGAATTGTTCTGGACCTCCGTGAGTTCCAGATCGTAGATGTCGTAGCCGAGGAAATTGGCCATGGCGGCGATCATGCTGGATTTCCCGGTACCGGGGGGACCATAGAGGAGGTACCCACGCTTCCAGGCGCGGCCGGTGTTGTGGTAAAACGACATTCCGGCTGCGAAATCGGTGAGATCCGCCATGATCTGCTGCTTCTTGAGAGGATCCATGGCCAGAGTGTCGAAGGTGCTGGGATGCTTGAAGGGAACAGATTCCCATGGATGGCCGCGAGCGTCGAGAGAGCCGCCGCGGGCATTGGTGTAGAGGAGGCGCTCCTGGTTTCTGCGGCGGATTTCATTGGCCCTGTCGAGGATGTAGTTGAGATAAGAATCAAGGACGAGGGATTTGTCCTGTTTCCTGATTCGCAGAGTGAACCCGCGCTTCTCGTCGGGAAGAGGGCGCCATGAGAATGACTGAGACTGGCGCTGGGTGACGACGTGTTCCCAGAAGAGAGTGACGCCGTTGAATGAGTCGGAGATGGAGTCGTTGGTGGAGAGACCGAAGGTGATGGCGGTGGAGTTGAGGGCGCGGGTGAGAGTGAGGCGGGAGCCGTTGAGTGAGACGGCGGAGCTCAGGTAGAGCTGGACGGCGTTGTAGAGCTCGTTGGTGTTGACGCCGTCGATCTCCGTTATGTCGAAGTAGCAGTAAGGTGAGAAGAGGGCGATGATCTTTGAGAGGAACTCACGGGAAGCGTAACGGAACTCCGGTGGGAGAAGGACCTGAAGCAATGTCTGGAAGAAGGCCAGCACCCCAAGAAGTGAACCAAGTGAAGTCCAGTAGTATTCTGATTTCATTCTACTCTTTCTCTTTTTTTTCTTTTTTTTTTTCACTCACCACTTTTTTTTTTTAAATTTGGGTGGTCCAATCTAAGGTATTTATAGAGGACAGGGGATTAAAAAAGGAATCTAAGGCTTAGTTCTAACACTCAACTTTCTCTAAAAAAAAAAAAAAAATCTAATTTTTTCAATCTCAATATATTTAATAATTTTAAATTCATTAATTTTTTGTAAAATAATAATTTTTTAAAAAAAAATTATTTACATATATTTTATCCATTAATCAAAACGCTAACTCTTACCAAATTTCAAAAAATTTATACGATTCCACTGAACTTAGGCTAATAAGAAAAAGGGTGAATAGGTCGGTAGGTGGGTGGGATGTGGGGGAGTTCTTCTGACTAATTAGGCATTTGCTTTTTCCTCTAACAAGTTTAAAACATTATACAAACATCAATTTAGTGTTTACATACTTATTTTATTGCATTGCATTAATAATGTAACGCACAATAACTTGTATACAAATAACGGATTCTAGCTACCTACAATTTACTCTCACCTTGTATAAAAACTAACGCACACCTCATAAATAAGTACGTTTTTTTTTTTATGAAGATAAATAAGTACTAAGTACTCTACTTAAATGTGTAAATACGTACTACACAAATTAAATCAATATTTTTAAGTTTTGTTCCAAAATTTTACAACCTCGCTGCCCCTTTCAAGTCTTTAGCTTTTGATTGCTTATTACCATGTGGTGGTTTGCCGCGAAACAGACCAATAAAGTTGCTTCTTTCCGAGCTCACAGAAAAAGAGAAGAAACAAAAAAAAACAGACTTCTGATTGGAGTATATTCCGATAACTTATTTTATTTTCTCAGAATGCTTGAAGAGAGGCAATAGTGTTTTTATTTTTATTTTTTATTTAACAAGGTAATTAATAGTATTATTTTAAACAGACTAAACCAGCTGAATTTCATTTTCTGTTAAAGCCTAAACGTTGCTTTCTATATACACGATTTCCTGCCTTTTTTTGTTCCTGACATTCAGATTTGTTCCAACAAAGATTATTAATGCCTTTTTTGCTACTATATGAATGGTTTTTCTTTACATTGATTTCAAGGAACATTCTTAACAAGGGCAGACCTACGTTTACACTTTGGAGAAAATTGGTATTTAGTATACATAATTCTATAAAATTTATATTTTATCCCCATTAAATTTTTTATTATGTCCCGTTCATAAAAATCTCTATCAATTGTCCCTATTAGATAGATTTTCTGACTCGGCCTCTCATTCTTAATATGCCCGTTTGTTTCTTAAGAAATAATTAAAAGGGCCCAAGTATGTTTTTTTTTTATTTATCATCGAGGAAAAGAAAAAAAAAATGTAAAAACGATAATTCACACGTATATATATTCCTAAAAAGTATGCACATTTTTTAGGGTTGAATATATGCATTACTAGTATTATTTAGAGAAAAATAGAGCATGCGGAAAAAATCCTACCCAAAAATTAACCTTTGGACGTAGCAAGTAGCAAGGCACATGTTGTAAAAATCCCACCCAACCTTTTTGTCCCACTAATCTTTGCCAATATCTTATGCTTTAAAGATTCAAACTTTCCTATTAACATTTTCTCTCTACTTGTTTTATGAAACTTTTACTTTTACTTACTAAAAATTAAAAACTTATTCGAAAAAAGAATACATTCCATGTTACTGAATATGATTATAAGACCTTAATGTTTTAGTGAAATTTTGAAAACTAACGCAAAATTTGCTAGAGGGAAAATCAGAAGAAAAGTTTACTTCCTTTTTTATGTTATTTTCTTCCTTTTTTAGCCTCATCAGTATCTGATTAAATCTATCATTTGATAGGAAGCGATTTACGGCTTCTGAAATGGTCTAGATCCGGCGGTCAGTCGTCTCAGTCCGACGACGATCGACGGTTCTACCGATCAGGAGACTTGCAACGGCGGACGGGGGACGTCAGAGCAACCTTGTTGTGACCGATTGGGGCGTTGGAGTCAAAAATGACATTAGGAAGATAGTAAGAATGACACTAGAAAATGAGTTGATGTCAAATTGATAAAATTTTATAAAATTAGAGAATGATCGATAAATAAAGAAAGAGTACTTTTGTCATATCAAATCAATTAACAGTCAAGTGGACGGTAATATAAACGGAATGATCAAAACAAGATAAAAAATTCAATTTTATGACCAAAATATGACGAATTCTTAAAACATGACCAAAATAGGACACACGTTAAATGACTAAAAATGGAATTTACTTCTTTTTTATACATTGGGGGTTGGGGTTGGGGATTGTGAATGTTTGAACTCAAGACTTCCACTTCATGTCCAATGAGCATAGCCACTAGACTAGAATAGACTGTAAATGAGCCGAGCTGTTATCGAACTTCCTCGAACTTGAACTCGGTTCATGTGTTATTGAGCATTGTCTTATCGAGCTTCGAGTTCGAACTCTAGCAGAGTTCATGGCTCGTTAATTTTATCGAGTCAAGTTCGAGCGATACTGAGTTCAACTCGATTGCTTATCGAGTTTTATTTTTGAAGACTATAACTTGTTATAAAATCTCAATTTAATCCAAATTTTCAAGTTTTCGAGCATCTATTAAGCTATTGAGCTGAATTCGAGTATAGTTTGAGTTTGATAGACAAGTTTTCAAACAGCTCCCGAGCTATCGAGCTGAAGTCGAGCATTACATTGAGTCGAGTTCAAACATTTATCATGAAACCTCGTCGAGCTATCAAGCCGAGTTCAAAGTCGATCCGAAACATTCGAGCCGAGCACAGTTTGAGCTCGGTTCGGCTCATTTACAGCCCTAAGCTAAATGTTCAAGACTGTCCTCACACCTTTTAGATACGCACACTTGTTCATTTTTCTATTAACAATTTTTTTTTTTCATTTTTTGTTCTCATAAACATCTTATTGAAATTTAAATATCTCAGTTTTCTACACTAAAATGAGTATTACACAAAGAACGCACCTTAAAATTTTATACGGGTGTTTTTTTGCATTTGAATTTCATCAATAACATACTTCATCCGTCCCATAAAGATTATAATATTTTTTTATTATTTTCATAGTATTGAATCTATAGTTTATTTTTATAAAATTATAAATATATAAAATTAAATGATTTATATATTTATCATAATTTATAATTTAATCTTTATATATATATATTTTCTCTATTATTTATTTTAATTAAATTTTGAATTAAATATTATAATTTAAAATAATAATAAAAATATTATAATTTTTGTGAGACAAAAGAGTATGAGAATTTTGCATAGGGATGGGAGAAAGCATGGAGATGGTGGTTGGGCTGGATATTGGGAGTGGCAGAAGGTGAATGAGGAAAGGCTGTGGAGTGTAATGTAACTTTTCAGAATTGAGATTAGATTCGGATTCCCTTGGTGCTTGCTGGGTCTTATATTCTGACATTGTCCTCATTTTTGGTTTTTGCAGACGAGACTGGTAAATTTCCTACCCTACAAAAAATGACTCCCTTTCATCTCAGTCTCAGGCAGGTAAAGGAAACTTTGTCAGCACGTAACCCCATGGGCAAGGGAGGAGGCAGTATCCGAATCTTCAGTCCCCGGCCCACATCAGATATATATATCTCCTGCTCTGTCTTCTCTTCTCTTTTTCACTTTGGGGCGCGGATATGCGATGATGCCACAAACATAACAAACCACGCAACCACATCAATCACCTTTTGCATTACACCACACCATGAAAATAATACCGCCGCTATTCTATACTACTATTACTATTACCCTCCATCTCATTCTCTTCTCACTCTAATGAAATTTTAACTCTTCAATTAACATATGGGGATTTCAAACTTCAAAAATTGAAGAATTAGAAATCGATGGTCAATTATTTTTTGAGTTTATCATGAAAAATGGAACTGTAGATTTGAGTGGATGATGAAAAATATAAAATTTGATGGTGAAACTTAACACTTTTACCTAAAAATTTCAATCAACTCACTAACATCTTTGTCACCACCGGGCCGCCGCCAACCACCGCTGAAAATTTTGAAACGGAATAAAAGAAAAAACAAAAAAAAAAAAAAACGATGGGGCATAGATCGGAGCCGCCGAATCCCGTCTTAGGACTGCCGAATCGAGACTAAAGACTCGCGAATCGTGACCCAACTTTTAAAAATAATATTTACAACATAATTCTCCAACTTTTAAAAAATTACAAAATGATCCTCAAACTTTTCAAAAATTTATATTTTGATCCAAAATTATTTACATTTTTCATCCGTGAACTTAATTAAAAAATAAAAAATGACCAAAATAGTTACACTTTAGTCACTATGGTGGAGCAAGTCAGATCAATCAATGTGGATCGATCCACTAATAGAGTGGAGTGGGTCATGGAGCGATCCACCACAATGCGGATCAGTGCGGATCGATCCGGTCTAATACCCATCCATATGCCTTAGACCGAGATTCGGCAGCCCTAGACCCCGATTTATGGCGGACATTTTTTTTTCTCATTTCAAAATTTCCAACGGTGGTCAACAGCAGCGGTCCGGCAACAACGATGGCGACCCAACAATGGAGGAGTGTCAGTGAGTTAATTGAAACTTGGCAGTTTCTAATGCCAAAAGAAGAAGAGTTCTAAGTTTAGATATGGTAAGTTTCACGTTTAAATCACCTTGAATCAGACAAATTCACTCCTCCAAAATTCACGTTAGATTCGATTTAGTTTATGTGGAAAACTAATTTATTCACTAATGAATAAAATGAGTAAAAAACTGATTAATTTACATTAAAAATGTTAAGTTTGAAATCCCCTATCTACTCCATATCTTTACTTAAAAAATCAACACATTTCATCTTTAGGTTATCTAAAAAAAAATTCTCACTTTCTTTGTAAGAAAACTTATGAATCTCAAAATTACTAAATTATCCCTACTGTCTTTACTTTTTTACCTTGTTTTTTGTGCACTTTCCACCAAATGATAAATAAATAAATATATACAAAAGTCATAGAGCATCTCCAACAATTTCCTCACAAGTTTCTCAAAAATAGAAAAACAAAAATCATATTCTCCATACAAAAAAATTACTCCAACTCCAACAACTTTCACATTTTGATGAATCGTGCATTTATTACAATAATAAAATATTCTATATATTTAATTAATAATTAATAAATTATTTGAAGAGAGATGAGAAAAAATATATTTAAACCAATAACAAGTAGTTTAGAGAAATGAGGGAGGAGAAAGATTTAGAAAAAGTAGATTTGGAGAGGCTCTCTAAAATTTATAGAATGCTCCAAATTTGAGAAAGACTCTATTTTTTCCTCTTCTTCCCATTTTAGAGAATGAGATAAAGAAAGTGTTAGATAAAAAAATACTCAAAATTCTTTAAAAATGAGTATATAAAAAAAATGAAGAAACGGTCATAAATGTTCTTATAATCACCTTAATCTCCTCGCTCCCGGTCAAATCCTTCAATTTTTTTTGGGAACAAATGAGGTATAATTTTTAAAATCAAGAAGACCAAACAACATCAATACTACTTTCTAAAATTTAATTTGAGGTAGATGGAGGAAGCGTAAAAGTCTCAATACAGCTCAGCAAAATCTGTTATATGAGGGTAATCATTATGACAGCTGTATCTTTTTACTGTATTGGCAAGTC
>JBBYHH010307205.1:0-12482 GCA_038382905.1 Daphne laureola
TAAAGAATAGAAATTTAACTTGGATCCGAGGAAGTGAACTTGGATCCGAATAAACCCGAACTGGAGTCCGAAGAAACCAGAACTTGGACTTGAAGAAACTCTACCTGGACTAGACCCGAAACCGAAATAACCTAAAATCCGAATGACGTGAACCCGGTATGATCCGAAATAAATTTGGCCCAAAACAACTTGAAACCCCAAATAATTCGAAATCAACTCAATCCAAAGCGACCCGAAACCCGAATGACCTGACCCAAAAAAACAGCTCAACTCGAAACAACCCGAGACCCGAACTGACCTACCCAATTGACATCCCTAATAATTTTGTCAGAATTTTACAATCTATCTATTCATCTTATCTTCGTGTCATCAATATGTTGCAAAAATGCAAAAATTATGGGACTTAGGAAGTACAAAATTCTAACGATTCATAATTCAAGCCTTTTAGTAATTAAGTTGCAATGGCTCTTGTTGCTAGACAAGGAGTAATTAAGAAACTTAAACAATAATAAGAATGTTCAACCAATACAACACTTACAAAACATTTCTATCATTATAACTTGGTGCTTCTGTGATGTAACTAACAGTAAGGTCACCGTAAAACAAGTGGGCGGATGACCGGAAAATAGCCTATAAAAATAAGTTATGGCTTTCCAATTAGTAAATCGTTACAAGAAATAAGTGGAAATAAGAACAATGTAGACGATACTTAATGCTACAAGACGAAATCATTTAATCCATCCCTGCTGAGAACATCCTTGTTCAATTCCTTGGAGCAGTAGAAAAATGTTGGCGAAGTGATATGCGTGTATTGTTGTCCTACTCGGTGTCCCTGAGGCTTTCACTTGTCAGCCACATCTTTTTCTGTGCTATGAACACAATCTCATCGCCTTCTTGGTCCAACTCTGAACCGGGGCCAGCTGTTGCTACTGTTTCCCAATGCAAAGGAGATAAATACTTCTTTACAAAATCCACCACAGGCTGTTTGTCCCGGATGATCACGAAACCGCTAGGCCTGACCATGCGATCCATCTCAAGCAACAAATCTTCAGCGCTACAACCTTTCTTCTCAACCTCAGAGAGAACAGACCAAGCATGAAGCAAATCGTAAGTCCTCGGGTACGTTGAAAAGGCTTCACACCTACCGACAAAAAAACATTTTACAGCTTAGGAATTTGATTTAGGCGGCAAAAGGTAATTTAGTTTCATGTCACATGATGCTATGATCATTTCACATAATAATGTTATAATGGATCATGACTACAATGACTATCTCAGCTCAGCATCTTTTCATGATCTCAACGTAAATGGAAAAATCACACTATTTATGAGCCGCTTACTTTTGGAAAAAAAAAAAAAAACAAGTTTTCTATTTGAAAATTCATTTGTAAATGTTTAAATGCATAACTATTTTTTTAAGGTTTTTTAAGCATGGAAAACTTTGTTTTCCAAAGCTATGGAAACCTCTAGTAGTAAAATGGAAAACTTCCAAACAAGGTTTTCCAAAGCTATGGGAACCTCTAGTAGTAAAATGGAAAACTTCCAAACAAGGTTTTCCATCCCTTACACACTAGTCATCATTCAAACATCTACAAAGGCAATTTAATATAGTAACAGCATCATCTCATGATTCGCTTCGAAGAGTTGCATAACAAAGAACATCAAGTACAAAATTATCACTATGCTTTTTGCATGAAGTTTTAGTGTGAAAGACAAGTTCAAAAAATTAGTTGACAAATACAAATTCCATTACACCCAACCCTTGCCATAAAAGTTGTTATTGAAGTTAGAATATGATGACAATAACATGCAGCCTTGAGGCCAAATTGTTTTTCTCCTTACACACTACCATATCAGTGTCATGTTCCATGATATGTATGTTGATTTAATGGTATCGATCTTGTGCCAATATGTGAAAATAGCAACCATCTCAGCTATCAATCTCATTATTTTTTCAATGCAAGTGGAAAAAGAACCTATGAGCAAAGACAGCTTTAGAACTTCATCTCATTATTTTGTTAGAAACAAGGAGCATTTAATATTCACTGTAAAACTTTGTCACTACGTTTTTTCCATGAATTTATAGCATTGATTTCAAATAATTAATTGACACCATAAACTTCATGAGACCTACACCCTAACATAACCGGGACTAAGGTTCAGTATGATGATAATACTACTATATTAGACATCCAAACTGTAGGCAAAGGACAAAAATGTTATAACTTCTAAGGGGTGGCAATCACATCATAGGTGTGGAAAATCAGAGAGTCCTGGTCAGTTAAGCAGACAAATTGATCAAGGGAGAGGAAACCAGACTGAACCATGTAAACAAGCTGTAAACATACCAGTTGTGGACAGATCCAATTAGGCCTCTGTCATAGATCAGCTTTAACGTGTTTGGTCCATCCTCAGGCACAACATTCATCACCCAGACATTCTTTTCCTTCAAAGCAGCCGCAAATGAACCAATGTGCGCTTTCATGTCCATAACATTTCTCAGTGTATCAGATTCAATTTTTGGACTCAACAGATCCCAATAATTCTCTACTCTATGGCGCCATGTTTCCTGCAGTTCAGCAGCAAACAAGCCATTATCAGCAATGTGCAACCAGTGCAAAGTGCATTACTTAAGCATCAAAGGAAAACATTAAGGAGATGTATTGAATGAGATAAGGAGGTGACACACTACCGTATCCTTTTCAAACATATCACTCGAGTACCCAAAGTCAGCAAGTCGAGGAGGTGGAGTCATCAATCGAGCTGGCCAAGGTGCTAATGAACTGCCTTTGGCTTTATGGTCACCTGTGAAAAGCAAACAACCTCTTTCAGAAACAAGTTGAATACACACACAAACACATCTATAAAGAAAACAGAGAGAAAACCAGAAGAACGATGGAAGTTAAAGCCTCATTAGTTTTACTAATAGTACGAGACAACAGAAACCTTCCCTCTACTACACAACATGAATAACAGAGTTAAGAAAGATTACACTTGTCATCTTTTTTTTTTTTGATGTAGAATACTCCTATCATCTTAAAGAGGCCTTCTTTACTTTAATCATGGCCGTAGAATAATTCATCTTATAGTTAGGAAAAGAGAATGAGGCAAGCAACATTGGTGAATGAATATACTCACGGTCAGAGTATGGACTGATGCATGCTTCCATAGGCACACCCCAAATCACATCAGGGTCATCATCAGAACGGCAGAGGGGAGGCTGTGTCTCGGGTTTCCTTTCCATGTAACAGTCATTTGTCAGTGGCTTTTGCCAAATAACAGTTTGGTTCCTCTTTACAGCAATCGTCCAGCACATACGCCCTACAAGGTCACTCATTTCTCTCCATATTCTGAGATCCTCTTCATCTTGAGCATAAGCTTCAGGTGATGAGTATGCAAAATATCCTCCTGGTCTAAGTAACCTGTCCAGCTCAAGGAGAAGAATTCCATCCCTTTGAAGCCAATCAATTCTACAGCGGGAGCAGTGAGCAAGTTCAAATGATCTGCTTGGATAAGGAAGTCGCTTGGTTCCTAATACACCAAGATATGCAGGAATCCCTCTTTCCAAAGCAAACTGGATTTGATTCTGGTGTACATCATTTGGTGCCAAAGACATGGTCATGATATCAGATGAAAGAAGGTAGGCTCCAAAACTAGCAACACCACAGCCAACATCAAGAACTGTTCTTATCCGGCCTCCATTGTTCATATTGTTGTTTGGGAACTTCAGCATCTGCATAAATAAAACATATAAGATCATGCATGCAAGCAACACACAACATGAAAATATCCAGCTAAAAGACAACACTCAGGGCAGACTTGGGAGACACAGGCTTTCTGGAGTAGAAATTTTACATTTGCGATGGAAGCAATATACTTGTCAGCACCATAGTGGAAATGTGTGCCACCCCCAGGGAACACTATCTTTTCACCTTTTACCACCATCCAGTTCTGGTCTGACTTCTCATGTGCAAGATGAGTATGAGGAATGTTTGCTTTCCACACCTCATCCCTGCTCTTTGGCCACTTAATTGGGATCTACAATACGAATGAAATTATCAAGCTCAGGTGTAATTCAAAGCTCTAACAGAATCACTCGAATGCTCCAGATACTCTGCCAAGCAAGTCTCACCTTGTACCCTGGAGGAGGGGGAATCAAGCAATTGTATCTCCTTTCAGGAGGGGGGCAGTGACGCTCATAGTGCTCCATCACAGACAGGTCCAACTTCAATCTCATCTGGTAAATGAGATTTCTGTCTAGGCAGGGAATCAACTCTGAATGCCGATCATCGCAGACCTGACTCGAAAGAACAATAATTGATATGAATAGTAGAAAGATGGAAACGATAACCTGAGTAAATATCAGAATTGAATTTGGAAAGAATGAACATCACACAAAAGTACTCACAGGGAAACTTTTTGGTATAATACCCTCTTCTCCTTCCTCCTGCCCAAACTTCGATGATGATTCATCCTGCTTTCCATCACTATCATCATCTCCACCCAAATACGAAGATCCAAGCCTTCTCAAAGACTTGGTACCATATTCTAAAGCTGATGTACCATGACCGGAAGAGCCAAAACTTGATCCATAGTATACATATAAAAACCCAAGAAAGATAGCCACCACACACAAAGAGGTGATCAAACGCTTCTTTTGGCCTGTATCAGACCTTCCTCTCATTGTTCTTTAGTAATTTGACTTTTCAGAGTTAGAAATATACTTTTGTCACCGCAACTCCAAAGAACAAATTACTGTGCCACCATCAACTCCCGTAGATGAGCTGCAGTCAGTCATACAACATTGTGCAATGGATTTACCTGCAAGAAAAACCAAAAAAATGCTTAATTGAACTGCATCTAGTAACCAAAATGCTAAAAAGAAGTACAAGATTTGCAAAACCCCACTGCACAGCTGGTTACCGTACAGGCAAACAAGTAATAATAAACAAGTCATTTTGCAGCTTTGGTGCCAAGGAACACAGCTGATCTCCTAAATAAGGTTGCTTGATTCATATAGTAAACAAGCAACCACAACCAAATACCAGTTATTCTTCAGATTTAAGGCTAAACTACGAAGGCTAGGCCAACAGGTTAGCCCAAAAACCTAGAACCCAGATCATTGTGAGCTGGGAATACATAATAACTGAAGGCCACAAACAAAAGGCAACGGATCTACCACCTAGACATAATCAGGCCAGTTGAACGTAACAAGCAATCACAGCAACTACTACTAGAGCAGTGCTCCTTAACCAGTTGCTTGTCTGCGAACCATGACTAATATCTAATCTCTCATTTTCAAGAGCCGAAACAAAAGTAACGGAGAAAGTGAAGGGTACAGCAGTGAGTTTAACCAGCTAAAAACCCACTCGCCGATTCAAATCCAGCCATTGGTGGACAAGAAGAAATCGAAATTCGAATTTTGACGAACAAAAAATCAAAGATCGAGCCAGAAAGACAGGATTCCAGGTGCAAAGGCGAAACAGGATCAAACCGGACACGCATCCGACAACGGAAACGAACCACGAAATGCGTGACTTACGTAAGTTTGGATGGATATGGATCCAAGAGAGTTGGTGCTCCGTCGTCTGGTAAATGAGGAAGCCCAAGAGCAGAGAGGGAGAGAGATTGTTTAGATCTCGAGTCGGGGAAATGTTGTGTTCTGGTATTTCTATTTTTAGTGGAGGCCGAGGCTTGACTATTTGGGAATATTTTACGCCTGCCTGGCTCATCTCACTGCTGTATCATGGGCATATGTCGGTAGAGATAGCTACCAAACTCGTACGAGTTTTTCTTAGGCTAAATTACTTTTAAATTCTTATTTGGCACGTTTGTCTTTTGAATCAAAATTATAGTACTTTAAAAAAAAGTTTTATTTTACCATTTTTTATAATTTAAATATCTAAGTTTATCATTGAAATAATTTATTGGTCCTATTTTATCATCACATTAACATTTTACTACTATTCACCATTAACAATGTCATCGTCACATTAACATTTTACTACTATTCACCATTAATAATGTCATCGTCAGACACCATCGCTGTCTGACCGCCCCCACCAATGATGCTGAAACTCACCATTCGAGGTCTAAAATCATAGATTGGGCCTAGGACTGCCGGATCCTGACCAAGGGCTGCCGATTTGCGACCTGGGCTCGTAATTTACCGGTCTTGGGCCGCGATTCACCTGCTTTTGACCGTGATTCGTCGGTCTTAGGTCACAATCCGATGACCCTAGGCCGGGATTTGGTAACCCTAGGTCCCGATTTATGACCCGGTGTATTTTTTTCTCATTCCGGATTTTCCGGCGATGGTCAGCGGAGGTCCGGCGCAACGATAACGATGATGGCGAATTGAGACCCGAAACTATAACGACGGTGGTAGTTTGAGTTTTTTTTTTTTAATTAGTGGTAATTTGGATCCAAAATACAAATGTTAGTGGCGAAATGAGACATTCTCTCTTTAATTTACTCTCAGTTATGTCAAACTTGTTGACGATTGTATTAAACTGGTATTTTTTCCACCCGCACCCCGCTGCAGGAAACAATTAAAAAATAAGTGAAGAATGCCAATTTCTTAAATGGAGAATTTTTTTTGTTCGCAAGCAGGAGTCGCTCGTAAATGCTATTCAAATTTTCAATTTGGTAATTGATATGAAAATAGAATATCATAAGAGAAATCGGATTAGATTTTTTAACTTTTGTAAGATGACTTATTTTTATGGGAAGTAATTGAAATTTTTAGGTTTCACCACTTGGGTCGATACAAATATTTTGCATTCATGTAGAAATTAAAGTAAAGTTGAACATAAATATTTTCATGTTAAATTTTTTATGTTTATATGTGCTTTTTTCACTAAGTAGTTGGGGGGAGCGTGGTAACAGGCTTGGTAAAGGGTTGCCCGTTACCACGGGTCAGAATGTTATAGTCACCTCCGATGAATAGTAATTTTTCGGAAAGAATTACCCGATGGACAAATTCTGCTATTTCCGGGACTCGGTTTTAAACGTACAGGAATACGTTTTCTAATGATTCACATGTCCTGGGAAGTAATTTGAGGTTCATTCTACGGGGTTTCACATTTTTATAAGGTTCCGTGAACCCTGGACCATTTTACAAAAAAATGATCTCGGACGGTAAAATGGTCGTTTTGGAGAAACAAAGATATTTTATGACAATTTCCATGTTCCGAGAATGAATTTGAGCTTATTTATGAGAGATTTCATATTTTTAAGATGAAACGTGAATCCCTGATGATTTTGGAAAAATTCAATTTCGGAGAACAAAATGATCATTTTGAAAAAAATGGACAGAAAATGATATTTTGGTCATTTCACTTGGGGCTGCCGAATTTGGGCACATGGTTGGTAGATTTTGGTAGGGGGATGGTATGATGAAGGGTGGAGTGTTGGATAAAAAGAGATGATTGCATTTGGAATAAAATATGGATTTTTATCCATAAGTCATCATTTTATCACCTTACCTCTCCCTTCTTCTTCATCAAATCCAGCCCTCACCATGTCATTCTACCAAATATAATTCATCACCTTCTTCATCTTACTGTTGCTTGATCTTGAGCCAAATATGATCAAATCTTCATGAACCAAAGAGGAAAAGTTGTTCTCATGAGCAATCCTTCAAGGTGGCGACTTTGCAAGTTGAAGAAACATCTCATCCTCTCATTTCCCTTGATGGCCGAAAGTTGAAGGTAATTTTTGGTGATATTGTTCAATAATTTCTTCAAGATAAACTCAAGGTTAGCTTGTTCCAAGTTGTTTTAAGAAGGGATTAAGAATGGATGGTTGTTGAAGTTCATCTTCTTTCTTTTCTAGAGTTGGTCGAATTTATCAAAAGATTTTTAAAAAATCTCTACAAGGATTTCATCAAGATTTTCTTAAGGTAAGCATGAATCTATGGTATTTATGGAGTAGTATAAAGATTTACTACATGATTCCATGAAGTTGGCATGATTTTATGAATTTTTGAAGTTGGTGTTCTTGATGATCATGATTCAAAGCATGTTGGAAATTTATTTTTATGCTTGATTCATGTTCTTGGGTGGATTTAGAGAAAGTTTAATACTTGGAACAAGTTGAAAATCATTTTCGAACATGGAGTTTCAAGCAAGGCCGAATTTGTTGGTTAATATTTTATGTGAAGTTTTCTTGAGAAAAATTCTTGTGAAGATGTTTTAGTGATGTTTAAGGACTCCTAAAACTATGGTTTACGTTTGGAAAATAAATCTTGAGGGTTTGTTAAAGAAGAGGCCGAAAGTATATGTTGATGTATGTTGATGATTTTTGTTGAGAATCATACTGTATGTTGATGTTTGATGTTATAAAGCATGATTATTGAAGTATAAACTTGAAGAAAATTTTTGGGTGAAAATGCTTGAGATGGCCGAAAGTTTAGGGTCAAATTTGGTGAAGCAATTGTTGTTAAAAGTATGATATTATGATGGAATTAGTATATTAACAACATTTAAGGATGTTGGTAACAGTTTTGAGAAGAGAAACATTTTTGAAAAAAAGTTGGGGAGTTGGCTGAAAGTTGGGTGCAACTTTAAGTATGATTTTATTGGAAGAAATCATGGAAATAAGTTAGAAAATGTATGTTTGAAACTTTGGAAAAGTTTGGTAAAACGTTGTTGAAGAAAAACAATTTTGGTAAAACGTTAGAGTTTGGGCCGAAAGTGTAAACGTGATAAAAGTTAGAGTTTGGGAATTAAATGAAGAATTTGTGAGAAAATGAGCTAATCTGGTAATTATGGCAAGTTTTGCCACTTTTTAAAAGTTGGGGACTAAAATGAAATTTTTGAAAAACGTTTAAGTGTTAATTGGTAATTAGTGGAAAATAAGTGAAGTTAAGCTCATTTGAAAGTTAAATGTAAAATTTGGGCAAAATTAGCCACATTGAATAAATTTGGGCTAAAAAGTAACTTTTGGAAAAGTTATGGTTGTATGTGGTAATTTGTGAAGAATAAAGTGAAGTGAGACGCTTTTGAAGTTAAGTGTGAAAAAAAAGGAAATTTAGTGAATTTGATCACTTTAAGTAATTTTGAGCCAAATTGGAAATTTCGATAAAGTTTGAGGACTTAATGTGTAATTATGGGTAAAAGAAGTTAAATTAAACTTCTTTAAGTTTAAGTATGAAATTGGTAGCATTTAAGTGAATTTGGATACTTTATGCTAAATTGGATAAAATTGGGCATAATTGCACATTTTGACAAAGTATAGGGACTTGTATGTAATTAATCATAAATAATGATTAGTTGGAGCTTAAGTGATGATTTGGTGAAATTACAAGTTGTTTAACCACTTTTAAGGTTAAGTTGACCAATATGGTCAAACGGTTGACTTTAGTCAACATGTGGTACTTTTGTTAAAGTCAGGTAGAAATTTATTAAGTATAAAACCTTACAAAGTTGTATAATTATCTAGAGTAAAGACTTTGTTGGAAATTGGTTGCTCGGGAACGTCGCGGATATTTATTGTCATCATTTAGGTAATGGGCTTAATTCTCTTAATATACGCGGTAGTTTAACTTCATGCATATTAGGTAAATTAAGGGCTAGTACTTGGGTCGAGGGTGGGGCCCAGTGACTCCTGGGGCTAGTTCCATTATAAGGTTTACGGCGTGCATGTTTTAAAGCTCGGAGAGCACTTTTCCTCTGATCATGATGATCATGAGGCGTATTGGATACATATATATGGTCAAGTAAGGCCACGCGGCAATTATATAAAGGAGAACCTAGGCCCCGCGCTGGTACCATGTGAAAGTTGATTCTAAACCCTGTTCCAATTATGTTGGCTCGATGCCACCGAGGATTATCGATTGTGAGAACCCGTGCAGGCCAGGGTGCCGTAGGGGGATTATTGGTACACCCACCATCCTTCGGGATGAGATGGGTGAAACGTCCGACGGGACGTACTGTATTGCATATCATATCATTGCACATCATTAACCATGTGATATTAGGTTCTATATAATTGCCAGTACATAGCATGCTAATCCTTTTATGCAGGTGTTTTAAATAAAAATTGTAACCCTTACCTAACCTCTTACTAAGTACCTCTCGAGGACTCACCCCCACTATATTAATATTTCAGGAGACCCTGGTAAGAGACTCGCGGAATAGATCCGCTTGGTCATAGTGAGTTTTTTATTACCAGAGGTATGTTATCACTCCTTGACAGTGGATTATGATTCGATTAGGGGGCAGTCTCGATAGAGATGTTATAGTGGTATTTAATTACTGGATGAGTACACATTTGGATTTACTAACAGTTGAACTTCAATATCTATGTTTTAGCAGCACCAGAAATACTTGGGCGTGATAGTTGGTTGTTGATCCCGACTACCCGGCATAGTACGTATTTCAAATAATGGCTAGACCCGGCTCTATAGTAGTAATAACATGCATATAGATATGGTTTGTTTATTATTTTATCGGGGAGCTCTCGCTCAACGAAGTGGACGGGCCTCCTCGCTGATGTATTTGTGTTGAGCGAAGCTAAACTCATATTTCTGCTTACGCGCGATTTATCGTAAAACCACTAACGTGTTTCGGGTGCAGATTTAAGATTGGTTAGGACGCCTTAAAATCTAACAACGCGTTAGAATATAATGCTTAAGAAATAATTTTACAAGACAGGGTTTTGGGTTCACTACAACTTAGAAAAACCAACGTCACCGCAGCCGTCCGCTCCCTTCCACCGCTTCTACCAGCTTCCGCCACGCCGGGAATGGAGGTGGGGTGACATATTTATTCCTTAAAGTTTTATACATTAAACTTTTTCAAAATTTAGAAAAGATACACAGTTATTCCCTCAACTACTAAAACTTTACAAAAAATTTCGTGAAGTTTTTTACACTTTTATATATTAGTGGGTCATCCACCAAAAAAATAAAATTAATCATGTACATAATTTAGCGCAAAGTCACATACTCACATAAAAACCTTAAAATCCATCAACTTAGAAACTCATATATCCCACATTGCCTAGACAGTTCTAAGAAGACTCACCTTCAACAATATAAATACTTGTTAAGAGACTCTCTCTTCTCACCATGTTAACCTTAGACTCAACATTGGTGTCGTCTGTAGGAATCAGAGCAAAAAACTCAATGGATATCACACATGTACTTCCTGATTCGAGAAAATCTTTTTAGGGAATAGTATAATATTTTTCATATGCCCTCCGGGGCCATCACACGTCCTCTGGGTGATTATAATGTCTTTCGGGGCCATCAATACGCCCTTCGAGTCCATCAATACGCCTTCCGGAGCCATCAATATGACCTTTGGGGATTGGTCCCTTCGGGGTCGAGAAATATTCTCGGGGAACAACTCTCGGGATGAGTAACGTGGCCGAGGAACATGGCCGGATAACATGGCCGAGGAACATTCCCAGGGACAGAGTGTAAACTTTATAATTAGACCCATAATTTTTACAAATTGACTCTCTTACTTACAAATTTACATATTCACATAAAGACCTTAAAAACTCATCAACTTAGAAACTCGCATATCCCACATTGTCTAGAAAGCTCTAAGAACACCAACATTCAACACTATAAATACTCCTTAAGAGACTCTCACTTCTCACCATGTTAAGCTTGGACTCAACATTGGTGTCGTCTGTGAGAATCCGGGCAAAAGATCTAATGGATACTGCATTTGTGCTTCCTGATTCGAGGAAATTCCTTTGGAGAATAATATAAGATTTTTCATATGCCCTTCAGATCCATCATATGCCCTCCGGGGTGATCAAATTCCCTATGAGTAATTATAATATCTTTCAGGGCAATCAATACGTTCTTCGGGTCCATCAATACGCCCTCCAGGGCCATCAATATGACCTTCGGTGTTACAGTCACCTCGGTTGAATAGTATTTTCTGATAAGTTTTGTCCGAAGGTTAAATTGTAACATTATCGAAACACTATTTTAACATGTAATGAGTAGGGGTGGTAACAAGCCGAACCGAGCTCGAACATCACATGTTCGAGCTAGAGTTTGAGTTCGTGGGAGTGGCTCGAGTTTGAGTTCGTTCAAGCCGAGCTCGAAAAAAATGGCTCGAGCTCGGCTCATTTAATGTTCGAGTTCGGCTCGATAGTTCGTGAGCTCAAAAAAATTAAGTATTTAATTAATTAAAATAGGAAAAAATAAGGATTAAGTTGTAAATTATCCCAAAACCATCCATTTCCTTGGGTTTGTGGCTCGTGAAGCTCGGCTCGTTTAACATGATTTGATTGTTCGAGATCAAAATGGCTCGTGAATGCCTCGGTTTGTTTTATAATCCTAGCTCGAATTGGCTCGCGAACTGGCTCTAGCCGAATCTTAAAGGTTCAAGCTCGGTTCGTTATACTACTCAAATCAAAATTTCAGCTTGAGCTCAAGTTCGTGGCTCGTGAAGCTCGGTTCGTTTAACATGATTTGATTGTTCGAGATCAAAATGGCTCGTGAATGCCTCGGT
>JBBYHH010307315.1:0-21079 GCA_038382905.1 Daphne laureola
TTACTTTATGTCATGCGTTTATTCTTACTTTGTTTACTATCCATTCTCTTATCTATACATTTTAAGATGTTTTGTAACTACATTACTTTATTTGTGCGATAATTTCAGTCACTTTCAAACTATTAAATGATCAACGAAGTCACATAACAATTATGAGATTTATGTCACTCTTTTAATAATCAATTTAACCTAAAACTTTAAAAATTTAACAGATACTCCCTAAATTTATGACTTGAACTTATTATTATTTGATATGTTAACATCTGTAAGAACTAATAATTTTTTGAACCCGTGATAAAGTCGGGTATTTAAACTAGTTTTAGTTAAACCAAAAACCTAACTGAAGTATAAACGACATTAGTTTTTAGAAAGTAACTACATATTTCACCAAATCTCATAGATAAAACAACGAATTCTAAAAATGCAGGGGAAAAGTTGATAATTATGACAAACTAATAATTATGACAAACCAAATAATTGGACTTTCACATGAGTAAAAAAAAAAAAAAGATGTCTAGGGTCCTCTCCTCGCGCCACAACGTTGCGTCGATTTTGCAAGGGGAACGACAATTGACTCGGACCACCGGCATCGATTCTGGAGAGGCATCCTCACCCTCTGTTCTGTACGCGACTGCCAGCTTTAGATGGGGGGTTGTGGTTCTTCCCCTCTGCCTCTCTTGCCTTCAACACCAGTGCCAATGGTGGCAGTGCTGGTGCTCTCGATTCGACCGGACTCGCTTCTCCGACCGTGGAGCTTTCATAGATCTGCTGGAGGGTGCGTGACGTTGTTGTATACCAGGAGCCTAAACCAACGACGCCCTTGGTCTCCGATGGGGTCTGGACTCCGCCGGGCCATGCTCCGCCACTAATTTTTTTACAGAATCCGTCGGAGACTGTGGTTCTCAGAGCCTCTTGGTGCTGTGTTTTTCGGGAATGGCCGACGTTCTGAATTTGGTGACTCCATTTTCTTGGGATGCAGAAGGATGGCCTCCATGGTTATGGGTGAGGCCTATGAGGTTATGGCCTGGTCGCAGTGGTCGAGGTGGGACCGAGGTGTGAGAGGATGGGATGACAAGTGTTGGGGCTCAGACAGAGGTTGTTTTGGAAGGGACACACGAACCAGCAAGGAGCGACAATGCTCTTTGCTGCCTCCATGAGCTGGACGAGCGCGAATGATTGGGGTAACAAGTCCGCCTCACTCATTCGTTATTTCTACTGGACTTGGCTTCATCAGATGATGGGGGTGTGCTACTGGTTTCTGATATTATATGTGCATGTGTTGTCTCTTGAGTACTTGTACTTTCCGAATATCCTTACAGAGAATAGACTTTTTAAGACCCACTTTACGTGGCTACAGTGGAGGAGGACATATATCTCAAGCAGACTCACAGATGCTACGGATTGATACTTACATCAAGCCATATAGCATTTGGAGAGGACTCGTACTCACTGACATTACTTCGGATATTATATCTCTAATTGACTTTGCTCTTTTGTTACTTGGTAACTCTATTAATGTTTATGCTTTTATTCAATACTTTAGATTTTTACTTTTATTCGTACTATCTTATAACCTTAAGCTATTTGTTTATATTCACTTCAGGTTAAGAACGTTATTATCATTTAAAGCTTTGTCTCTCCTCAGATTGTCACTTGACATCAAATGAAATCATTCCATTTCAAAAAAAAAAAAAAAATTATATATATATATGACAAACCTCACGAAACTAAATAATAATTCCCTTATTTTTAAAGGTCTCTTTATCTATGTTGAGCAAAATACAAATAAATTCTTCATATATGTGACTACGTTGGAATTAAGCCAACGGTTTAAATCCAAACAAATACAAATTTTCTTCCTACACAATCTTGGTTATTATTTCTCCTTCAAGCTCTAGAAAGAACAAAATATATTCAGTATATACCAATAGTTCAAGCCCGGAAATGTAGAGCACCGGAAATAGTTTGGAGAATTTTTTTTAACAAAACATAACAAACAAAAATCTATATGGAGTGGCTTATTCATTCCTTCATCATGCTAGGGTGAACAAAAATACTCATCACATCACTCCCTTAATTAAACAAAAAGTGGCAAATTGGCCTAAAAGCATCCAATTGAGTAATTATTGTTGGGTCGAATCCTCTTGAAGCACATCAATTTAAGTGAAACCTGAGGGAAGCTAGTTGACAACATCAAGAACAAGCTTGCGTGACTTGAGAACCGACCACTTCAAGCGACGGTAGTATGCAGCTTGAAGCAACGCCAACGATAGCACGAAGATCCATTTGAAACCCATCTGCATTGAGAGAATCAACAGCATCATGTATGAGCTACAATGCTCCTTCATTTCTAGCCATGGGGTCCGATTGGGGACAATGTTAGCATTAAGCATGAAAAGGCTGGACACGCTATCCAAGGGTAGTTAGAGATTTGGAAAAGCTATCACAACCGTTCCAAAAAATTCCCGACTTCTAACGCTAATCTCAAATGCTCTTTTCCCGAATGAAGCATGTTTGTTTCAGAGAACAGAATGTGAGATGATCGAAGGGGCAGGGTTACGAAGCAAACTCACCAGTTTTCTTTCCTCCATTTCTGGTTCAGCTGCCCATGATAGGAATGTCACCACATCTTTTCCCATCTGTGTCACAACAGAAGGGGCACTGATTAAATGACGTAACACGGAGAACAAAGTTCTGACTCTGAACAAAAGTGTAGGCAGCTGTGTTCTGGTAATGCAGATAACAAGTTCAAACCTGAGCTTCTGTAGCGGGGGTACCATCTTCATACTCTACAGCACCATCGATAAGCATCTTAGGCATGGCGATTGCTCCTCCAGGAAAGTAAGGGTTATAGTGTAGCCCTTCTCTGACCTGTAACGATCATGTTCATGCCTTTATTGCAGTAACATTCTAATATCATTCACAGTTCAAAATATGCAAGAGGGTAATAATCAAAGACTAATTAAGAGCTTATATAGAGCTTGGTACTAATCAAACGATAAGTTAGAGAAGGTTCTTGTACTCGATTTAACCTACATGGAAATAAGACTTAGTCAAATAGTAACTTCTGTTTTACAAGGTCTAACCTAACCTAAATAATCTTAAACAGGTTAATCCTTGTAATCATGAGCAATGGCTCTAACCTACATGACAAACCTCTACCTTTTCATTTTTGAGAAATACAATCTCACTGCATATGCATACATAAGCAAATTTGAGCAATCATGAGCAATGATTGAAATCTTCCTTGTGAATTGTCAGGAGTACATTTTATGATACACAAGGGCTAAAACACGGAATTGATTGCAACCAAACAGCGAAGTGACTTTGGCCAAAGCAAGCATTCTAAAATAAGGCTGTCTTGCATTAAACAGTTTAAAACTAAACATAGGGGCAGATTGAAATCTCATATCTGCTTGAGTGACAAACTTAAGAAAGCCACGGGAAACTTGACCAGGAGCCAAAACCTTAAAAAGGAAATAATTCAAGATTCCGAAATTTATGCAGCTTGCAAAACCATTTTTCACAATCCAAAATTTACATATGGATTATGACCAAATTTCTCTCTTTCTCAAACTGACATCATTGCAATCCTAATTTTTTTCATTTACTCAGGTGCACAAAGTTGTTGGTAATCCTCTCATGAAAGTAAACAGCAGTCAACAAGAATGATGAGGGTATTAACAAACTGAGAAGGGGAGACCATGCAAATAACTTTTCATGGACAGTTGAGTCTCAAATGTTACATCATCCACTGCAAAATACGGGAAAAATGCTACAGAAGGCATCATAAATTTTACCGAGACACCAGCAGGAGGATCACGGTAACCAGTTAGAAGGCCGAACACATAATTCTGACCACTATGACGAGCCTGAAACCAAAACCAAAATGCTGAATACGCTGGCACTGGTTAAAGAAATTTCCACCAATATCTAAGCTTGAATCAGGAATTTACCTTTGTAATAAGACTCAGGTCAGGAGGATAAGCTCCTCCATTAGCAAACCTAGCTGCTGCCTCATTTGCATATGGCTGGGGAAAACGGTCACTGAGTTTACCAGGACGAGTGAAAATCTCACCCTCATCGTTGGGTCCATCAGTCACCTCAATCTCGGCTGCCATGGCTTTGACCTCCTCTTCCGTATAGGCAACCCCGACCAAGTCACGATATGATACCAGAGACATTGAATGACAGGATGCACAGACTTGTTGGTAAACCTGATGGCCGCGACGGATCCTGAATATCATGTGCAAAATATTATTAGCATGATAAAATGAAATTCATTATGGTCTTTTATGATGTGACAATAACTACCATTAATGCTCAACACATGGCGCTGCAGGTTTATTTGGGCAGGACACTTCTCTATGTGGGAGGTTATTGAGAAGACAAATCTATACATATCTTAGATTGTGCTTTCAAGCTATAAGAATCAGATAGAAGCAAAAAGAGAAAATCCTATGAGCTCTACTTGAAAATCCTAGAGTACTAAAGACAGTTTTTGGGGCAAAAGTGGATCAATCCCACCTGCCAAGTTTGCAGCTAACAGAGAAAGCAGAAGTGATGTATCTGATAGGTAACAGAAAAAGGAAAAAGAAAAAAGAAAAAAAAAGTGCAATGTGTTTGTTCCATTGAGGCATGAGCCCAGCTGTTTTTTGCTGGTCATGCACTGTTGAATTGGTAGCACAGGAACTAACATTCTATTCCCATTTCTTTCTTTGTTGAAGTAAATAACATGGTCAAAGAAAGACGTATTAAAATTACAGAAGAAAACCCTACAGAAAAGCAATAAGAGTGGAGAGAGCATAAGACTCACGAGGCATGATCATATGAGCTTAGAATCCCCTGGTGAGGCCATGGATAATTTGGAACATGCAAGCCATGTTCAGCCTCATCTGCAGATGCAACTGTTGCAAAACTCAAAAGCCCTGTAACACCAGCTCCTAGGAGCACCAATGCTCTAAAGGATTTGAACCCAGAGGAATCAGCATACTCATGGACATGACCTGACGGAAACACAGATAACACAGGTGCAGCCTGCACAATGATGACAAGAGTATATTCAAATCAGGGAGCATGATTTCCACATAGCAATGCTCCATGAGAGCCAAACTTAAACCTCCTTTCATTGAGATATTACTGATGTAAACCAAATAACAATTCAACAGCAAGTTTTTGAACATTCTTTTTAAAACTGCATAGCAAGAAATCCCAACTTCAAAGTAACAGAAACTGAAGACATCAATCACTATAGACTTCAAACACAGAGATAGCAGAACCATAAAGCATTAACAACCTGAGACTGAAGTTTCCTCCTCAAAACCTGGTGAATCAATCCAGCCATTTTAACTTAGAATCCTGCAAATTTAATGCTTCAGAATAAGCAAAATAACTCATATAAAGTTGATACTGTTGGGAAAAGGAACTTATCAGACTATTCCAAACCTAGGAATCTAACTAGCAAAATTAAAGACAGAAAGCAAGCTGAGCATACATTTAAATCCTCCTAATCGATACAGCGCTGAATACCAAACCTATAATTGAAGATTTGTCCATCCAACAACATATATAGATCATGAAATTCACATGAAAAAAAACAAAAAAAAAACACTCAGCCTGGCTGTTTAAGCCGCCACATATGACCCAAAGCCGAAGATAACAACAAAATGTACTACCCATTGACGAACAAATACATTTCCAATAAGTTCGCAACAAAAACAAACGTCGAAGGACAGAGCTGACTAAAGGGCAATAGACATAAAAGCAAATCGAGAGAAATGAATAAAATCCTAAATGGATAAATCTTTGAAAGATCCAACAAGTGTGAAGAGCGGAAGAGAGAGAGAGATAACTCACGTCAGAGCAAGCTCCGGAGGGAGATCGCGAGAAGGCACAGGGCTGTTTAAAATCCGGTGCCGGAAAACGAAGACGACGACGATGACCTTCTTGCTGCCGATCTGCTTTCAGAGAAAATCAGAGATGGTTTGTGGAACTGATTGAGGGTTGAGGCTTCGGATCATTTCACTGGGCCGGGCTCGAAGTTTCTATCATGCGAAGTAATAGTAACCAAAAAAAAGTTCTGGTTTGTGTTCTTTTCACAACTAAATCAAAGAAAACTAACTGCTATAAAAATAAAAATAAAAATAAAAATCAAAGAAAACTAACAACTAATTGAAATTTGAAAGATACTGTATTTGTTTAAAAAAAAATAAGACGGAAAAGTATTGCTTATATTTTTTGTTAATTTTTTTTTTTGTGAGAAAGAACACATCCATCGTCCATTTTTCATTGGAACTGATTCATTTTCGTTATCCATTTAATTTTAATTTATTATATTATGTCTTTATAAAAAAAATTGAAAAAAAAAATGTTCATAAAGTAGAAATATGAAAATAACATTTTTATAAATTTATATTTTATAGTGATAAAAAATAAAATTATAGGTTAAATATCAAAATTTAGATGTTTCAATCATTTAGAGATAAAGGGAGTAAATCGTTTCAGACAAAAAGAATGCAACTTTAGTCCTATATATTTGATAATCTTGACGTGCCAGGCTGATAAGTTGTTGTAATGACGAATTAATTCTCAAACTTATTAAGGATAGCTAATTTCAATCCTAAACTAGCTAAATCTAACATGTGGCCAACAAAATCTTTATAAAACACTAAAATGAGGTTTTCGGCTTTATTGATGAGAAGAGGAAGAAAATTGATGCTAAGCTGGAGAGAGTCTCCAAACTTGGACTGACGGACAACAGTTATGATGATGAGGGTTTTAAAGACGGAATATAGCAGAGCTAGAGACAAGGAAGGAGTTGATGTGGAAGCAGGGATCCAGACTTGACTTTCTCCATGAAAGTGACAATAATACTAAATTCTTTCGCTCTTTTGCTTTCACTTGGCGTTGTACAAATCGGATTGTCAGAATTCAAGACGAGTCTAGAGTTTGGGTGGAGGAGGAAGAGGGGGAGGAAGAGATCGCGACGGTTGTGCACGACTATTTTTCTACTTTGTTTGCTTCGTCTAATCCTTCGGTGGAAGATGATATTTTTGAGCTGGTCACGAGCAGAGTAACTGATGATATGAAGCGGCGGTTAATGATCACGCACATTGCCGATGAGGTGTTTCAAGCTTTGAAGGACATGCATCCTTTAAAACCTCCACAACCAGATGGTTTGACAACCCAATTCTACCAAATTATGGACCAAGTAAAAAAGGATGTTGTTCATTTCTGTTTAAATGTTTTAAATCGTGGTGCTAATGGCAGGAGGCGAATAAGACTTTTACTGTCCTTATTCCGAAGATTATGAAGGCTGAGAATATGAGGCAATTCTGTCCGACCAGTCTTTGCAATGTTCTATACAAATTGGTGGCCAAGACTATCGCTAATTGTCATTGCAATGTGATTATTTACGAGGCTCATCATAGATAACGCGCTAATTGCGTATGAGTTACTTCATGCTATCAAGAACAAGTGACAAGGGCAGGAGGGACAGTGTGCTATAAAGTTAGACATGCCAAAAGCCTATGATCGGATTGAATGGACCTTTAAGGAGAAAATGATGTTTAAGTTGGGCTTCCCGGAGAGTCTTATCTCCACGGTTATTGATTGCATCTCTACAGTCAAATACTGTCCACTTATTAATGGGGTCACATTTGAGGAGATTATTCCACATAAGGGTTTACGTCAAGGTGATCCATTGTTACCATATCTATTTATCATATGTGTAGAGGGCCTTTCTGCCGCACTAAATGTGACGGTTCAAGAGACATATTATGAGCTATGAAGGCCCATGCATCGCACACTTGCTTTTCCCTGACAACTCCTTACTATTCTGTGCGGCTAACAGAGAATAACCGGATAGGATTCTAGATATCTTGCGTAGATACGAGACCGCCTCAGGGCAATGTGTTAGTTTGGATAAAACCGGTCTTTTGTTTTTTCTCCCAACACAACAAATTGCCAGAAACAAAGTATCCTTGGAAGTTTTGGTGTGACCGAAACAAAAAATATGGAGAAGTATTTGGTTTTGCCGGTTATTGTTGGAAGAAGTAATAAGAAGAACTTTGGTTATTTGGTGACAAAGTGGAGAAGGCTATAACGGGGTGAAATTATAAATTGTTATCAAAAGGAGGAAACGAGGTTTTATTGAAGACAGTTGCACATACAATCCCCACCTACACTATGTCAATTTTCTTAATCACTCCAGAATTATGTGAGAGAATTTAAAGAAAGATGAATAGGTATTGGTGGTCACACAATAGAGCGGGAACAAACATTTTCTGGATTAAGTAGGGTGATTTAATGTGCTAAGAAAAAAAAAGAATGGTGGCCTCGGCTTTAGACGATTATATGACGTTAATAAAGCCATGCTAGCAAAAGTAATGGTTGAGGGTTCTTACAAGGGCGACTTCTCTATGCATGTGGGTATTAAAGCATAAATATTACAGCCACACTGATTTCTTCCATGCCAATAAAGGAAGTAATCTGTCTCTCACTTGGCGGAGCATCTTGGAAGGGCGAGGAGTACTTGGGCATGGAGTACGATGGTGGGTTAGAAGTAGGAGGGGGATTCGTGCTTGGTCAGATCCGTGGCTTCCTGGGGCTGCACCACTTCGTTCGATTGGCCCTATGCAGCGGGGGGAGCTGTTTTGCGAGTGACGGATTTCGTAGATAGTGTCAACATGTCATGGAAGCTAAACTCATTGTATGGCGATGTCGAGGATTGCAATGTATACCAGAAGCCTCCCCCGAGCAACTGCTACCTTGGTTTTAGTTTATAGACAACATTAAGCCAACAAACGGGTGGGAACATATCTTCATCATCGCATGGACAATATGGTATCATAGGAATCACAAGGTACATGATAATATTGAATTTAAAGTACATGATGTTTTGTGGTAGGTGAAACGGGCAATGAATGAAGCAAGAGTGGGAAAAAAATTCATGGCGTAATGGGCCTGAGAATTAAATGGACACCACCGCCACTGAACTAGATGAAGCTGAATACTGACACATCGGTAGATGGTCAAGGCCGAATTGGTGTGGGGGAGGTGCATTTGGTTGGTGCTAAGTCATTGCTTAGAGCATCTACAACAATACTAATTAAATTTAAGTTAAATTATAGCCAAAATGACAAAAAAAGTTATATTGACTAGTGAATTTAACATTGTTATTACAACAATACTAGCTATTATAGTTAATGACATTTATTATTGATTTGAAATCAACCATATTTATCATAAATGACTAGCAATAAAATCTCTCTCCTCACTTCTAAATTTGAAAAGCCAAATAGCTAAAACTATTATGGTTAGTGTGATAACTAGTATTGTTGGATAGAAGATTTATCTACTTTTCTTATTTTTGCTTGCTATATTTGACCGAAGAGTGTGATAGCTAGTATTGTTGTAGATGTTCTTAGCACCGTTGGCTTAACACTTAACATGATTTTTTCTTTTCTAATTTATTCACTAAATTAATACTATCTTTTATGACTAAAAAATTATAATTCAACCTAAAATTAAATAAATTTATTGTTTTGAAAGATATATTTATCAAATATTTAAATAAATTAGAAAAGATTTAGGAGTTTTGATATAGTGCTAAGTGCAAGTGCCAAGTGGCAAGTGGCAAGTGGCAAGTGCTAAGTGCTAAGGCGACTTAGCCACCAACCAAATTGGACCAATATCTATGTAGTCCATTTAAAACGAATTTGAGTCGAATTAGCACCATCGAGTTGGTAAAGTTGCATTTCTCAGATTTACTACTGGTTACTGGATTTGGATCCAACGATCCTCCACTTCGATCTTTCCTCTTCTGTTCCTTCGATCGAACAAGAGTTCAAGCAATCCAAGTCAAAAGCTGATGTATCAGCTCGATCCTCAATTTCCTTGATTGCTCCCGAAACCGCCATTAGAGACTCTTCTGTAAACCCCACTTCACTCAAATGGACATTTTGTTCGCTCAGATCCAAGCTGACCTCCGATCCAGCGACGCCCTCCGCCAGTCGGGCGCTCTCCTCCAAGCTCTCCAGCAATCCGCCGCCGGCCGCGACATTTCCGTCATCGCAAAGACCGCCGTCGAGGAGATCGTCGCCGCGCCTGCCTCTGCCGTCTGCAAGAAGCTCGCCTTCGACCTCATCCGATCCACGCGTCTCACTGCTGACCTCTGGGAGTTCGTTTCTGTTGGAATCCGCTCCGACTTCAACTTCCCGGACCCCGACGTCACTGCTGCCGCTCTCTCCATTCTCGCCGCTATCCCTTCCTACTCGCTCTCTAAGTTGATCTTGGATTGTAGTGCCGAGATCTCAAACTGCTTTGACTCGCCAAGCGACAATCTTCGCTTCTCCATTACCGAAACCCTTGGTTGCGTCTTGGCCAGGGACGATCTCGTTACTCTTTGTGAGCAGAATGTCAACCTCCTTGATAAGGTCTCCGCTTGGTGGGGCCGCATTGGGAAGAACATGCTCGACAGATCGGATAATGTCTCGAAAGTGGCTTATGAGTCTGTTGGAAGGTTGTTTCAGGAATTCCATTCCAAGAGGATGAGCCGGTTAGCAGGAGATAAGCTGGTGGACAGTGAGAATTCGCTTGCGATCAGGTCAACTTGGGTGTCTTTGATGGTTGATTTCGTTTGGAAGAAGAGGAATGCATTAATGGCGAGGTCCTTGGTGCTTCCGGTTGAGACTTTCAGGGCTACAGTGTTTCCGTTGGTTTACGCTGTCAAGGCTGTGGCTTCAGGGAGCACTGACGTGATTAAGAAGATCTCCAAGCCCTCAGCGGCAAATGGGGCAGTCCCAGAATCAAATGCAGAGAAGTTGATTGGCGTTTCAGACTTGGTGACTCATTTGGCGCCTTTTCTGGCATCATCGTTGGACCCTGCACTGATTTTTGAGGTTGGGATCAATATGTTGTATTTGGCTGATGTGCCAGGAGGGAAGCCAGAATGGGCTGCACAGTCAATTATTGCCATCTTGACACTCTGGGACAGACAGGAGTTTGCTTCCGCTAGGGAGAGCATTGTCAGGGCTGCTGTTACCAATCTTCATTTACTTGATCTTCATATGCAGGTTCGGCTTCATATTAGAAGTATGATTTAGTTAATTTGTGCTGTTTTTTTAATCAAGAGTAGGCACATTGCATTTGTAGATAAACAAGTAGATATTGTGAATAATTGTTAATTATTAGCAGATTATGACCTCTCATGATGTGTGTAGGAAGCTATCCTGCTGATGAATTTTTTGCTGGAAAGGCTGAACTGTGATCTAGTTTTCCTTCATGAATCTGGAAAGCATATTTGCTATGATCATTTTGGATCTTTGGTTAGAAAATTTGCATCAGCATTTCTTTTAGGACAATTAGGCAACCAATTCCAGAACTGCGCTTGTAATGATCTGATTCACCGTTCTGTTAGCCACTGATTTTTTAGATATGTTTTCATAATCTAGTTTTTTAGATATGATCTGATGTGTAAAGTATCGGTTTGAAGGTTTCACTTTTTAGAAGGTTGCTTCTTATGGTAAAGAACTTGAGAGCTGAATCAGATCGCATGCATGCTTTGGCTTGTATATGTCGAACAGCATTATGTGTTGATCTTTTTGCAAAAGAGAGTGTAAGAAGAGGTCAAAAGCCTCTTCCAGGAACAGATATTGCATCTCTTTTTGAGGATGCAAGGATAAGAGATGAGTTAAATGGCACAATAAGTAAAAGCTTGTTTAGGGAAGAGCTGGTAGCATGCCTTGTTGAGAGCTGCTTCCAGCTGTCTCTGCCGCTGCCTGAGCAAAAGAATTCTCACATGGAAAGCAGAGTCATTGGGGCCTTGGCATATGGAACAGGTTACGGTGCATTGAATTGGACTGAGCCTGCTCTGGAGGTTGTGGAAGTCTGTAAGCCTTGTGTAAAATGGGATTGTGATGGCAGGACGTATGCGATTGATTGCTATCTGAAGCTCCTTGTTCGGCTATGTGATATTTACGATACCAGAGGAGGTGTTAAAAAGGTTAAAGATGGAGCTTCTCAAGATCAAATATTAAACGAGACGAGGCTACAGAACCTGCAAAGGGAGCTTGTAAAAGATCTTCGTGAGGTATCAGATCAGATGCTCTTAAACTCTATATGCGATAAATTGTGTATTGAATAATTTTTTGGTCTGCCTTTTTAGGTGGAATTTTGAGAATTTTTTTGGAGTTCTTTTAATTGGAGGGAACTTTTGTGAGGGGAAAAAATTGGAGGGAAGTTTGATATAGATTTTTTTTTTAGAAAAGTTCTATTTAAAGAACACAACAATCAATTGTGTTTGTGTAATTTTGGTGTTCAGTGTTCTTTGAATTGTCCTTGTGTCTCAAGTTAATTCACCTAACCTTAGAATTTCTGATGATACTATATTGCCTATTGCAGTTAAATTACAAGTTTCTTCTCTGAATAACTTTTGCCTGAACTCCACCTACTATACTTGATTATCTGGAGGTTAGATGATTAGACCTGTCCTGCATTTGTGCTTGTTTCTCATTATGGATAATTCACATGGAAGATCAAGTACTTTTATTCCTTTCCTGTGATGTACCTTGAAATTTGGTAGGTGAATACCCCAAGGGTAAGTGGCCGACTTATTTGGGCTATTTCAGAGCACATAGACTTAGAGGGGCTGGATCCACTTCTTGCTGATGATCCTGAGGATCCTCTCAACATGATTATATCAAATATTCACAAAGTTCTGTATAACATGGATGCATCTGCCACGGCAACAAATAGGCCTCAAGATGTACAGGCTGTTCTGCTATGTGCTCAGCGTCTAGGATCACGGCATGCCAGGGCTGGCCAATTGCTAATGAAGGAGCTTGAAGAGTTCAGAAACAGCGGTGTGGCTGATGCTGTTAGTAAGCACCAGTGCCGTTTAATTTTGCAGAGAATCAAATATGTGTCAAACCATCCTGATAGCAAGTGAGCATACTGTTGGAGAATTTTGATTTTTTTGGGGTGGCAAGACTTTGATAGTGAACAGGAAGTACTTTTAGTCTTTTTATTTTTCTTTGATGCTATCACATGATAATCTCAAAAAATCCTTATGGGTAATTGTGCATATTTTACTCGTCTCAGGTGGGCTGGAGTCAGCGAGGCGAGAGGAGAGTATCCCTTTAGCCACCATAAGCTTACTGTACAGTTTTATGAGGCATCAGCTGCTCAAGACAGAAAATTGGAAGGGTTGGTTCACAAGGCTATTTTAGAACTTTGGAGGCCTAATCCTAGTGAATTGATACTTTTGCTCAGTAAGGGAATTGAATCGACGTCACCAAAGGTTTCTCCAACTGCTCTAACATTATCGGGTAGCAGTGATCCTTGCTATGTTGAGGCTTATCATTTGGCAGATGCAGGAGATGGGAAGATCACTCTACATATAAAGGTTGTGGTATTTTCTTACTATTTATGTCTTACAGTATATTATCTCCAAATAAAAGGCAAAATTGTTTCTACCTTGTGAAATAACTTAAGCCACTGCCATGTGCTTGTTAGTGTTGGATATGATGGTGTTTGTAATGCATAGCTGTGGGTGGGATATCAATTTTGTGTGCATTATTTATTTGATTGTATTTGATATTGATTGAAGAATTTGGTAAGCGGTTTGGTGTGGAGGTCATGTGCGATGCATTGTTAACTTCTATATTTGTCAATCACACCATACTTTCAAATTATCTATTTCTCGCTTCATCTTTTGCACTTTCGGTGCTTTTACAGGTTCAATTGGCAAGTAGATTTTTGTTCTTATTTGGTTGATTCACCACTAAAATGGTCTGAACTATGATATTGTTCTTGCGCTAATACATCCCTTCTCTAGGTTTTGAATTTGACTGAGCTGGAACTAAACAGAGTGGACATTCGAGTAGGCTTATCAGGTTCTTTGTACTTCATGAATGGCTCTCCGCAAGCAGTTCGGCAGTTGCGGAATCTTGTTTCACAGGTTCTTTTCTGGACTTTTTTTGGTGTGGTTTGTTTATCATCATGCAATAGCTTCCATTTAATATGTTTGTACTTTATGAACTTAAAGGGCCACCTTCTTTTTGTTCTATTTTGGAATGTTTTCCTCCAAATAGGAGTTTCTTTTCTTTTCGTTTCTTAAAAAACATATAGATATTGCATGGCAGTGTATATCATGCAGTTTTTGGTGACTTTAGCTGTACTATAGATGACATGAGATTCAGCTTTTCTTGTCTCCCAAAAGAGATCCCTAAGTATCCATATCTAACATGTTTAGTTGTGCCCCTTCCTCTTTTATTTATAGTACATTGATACTCAAGTTACAGATGTTGGCTAGTTAAAGTTATGTCTCAGATAATATTTGTAGGTAGTTTTTTTGGCTTTTGTTGTATGCATATTTATCTTCAGGCCTTTTTTTGCTATCGTTTTAAAAAATTTCAAAAGTTTGTTTATCAGTCAGTTTATTCTATTATATCACTGCTTGCATCAAAATGGTATTTTCTTTTGACTACAGGATCCTGTAGTCTCCAGTGTGACAGTGGGTGTCTCCCATTTCGAGAGGTGTGAATTTTGGGCTCAAGTATTGTACTACCCTTTCTATGGAAGTGGTGTAGGAGATTATGAAGGTGATTATGTGGACGAGGATCCACAGATTGTTAGACAAAAGAGAAGCTTAAGGCCAGAACTTGGAGAACCCGTTATTTTAAGATGTCAGCCATATAAAATCCCACTCACTGAGCTTCTTTTGCCGCACAAAATTTCACCTGTTGAGTTCTTCCGTTTGTGGCCCAGTTTGCCTGCCATAGCAGAGCACACAGGTACATATATCTATGAAGGGAGTGGGTTCAAGGCTACTGCAGCTCAGCAATATGGATCTTCTCCCTTCCTTAGTGGGCTGAAATCGTTATCTTCCAAGCCTTTTCACAGAATTAGCTCTCACATAATCCGCACAGTGGCTGGATTTCAGGTAAAGTTTGCCATTTGGTACTGCTGTCTGAGATGCTAATGGTCATGTTTTCAAATAGAAATCTTCATATTTTTTTACTGATAGATTTTGAATTTTTATCAATAATTGAAAGGTCTAGATGTGCTAAGGATAGTTTGAAGCTCTTTCTGTGATGCTAGTCTTCATGCTTTCAAATAACTTCTCTTCTGCAGACTTAGATTGTAAGTATTATCAATAATTTAAAATTTTAGTCTAGTATGCTGCAAAATTCCTGCTTGGAGCCTTGTTAATATCTCCTGTAGTTGGTTAATTAGTTCAGGTTGAGCTTTAAAAACATCCAAATTGAGAGGTACTGTTTGATCAGTGTATACGATAAGATGTTAACCTTGTCTATAATTATGGAATTTGATTATTCTTCTTTTTTGAACTGGACTCTGTGATATTCTCTGTTTGCTAAATTGATTTGTTTTTCAAGTCTTCCAAACTCTTTATGCTGATGCACCTATCCGATTAATTTGCTCGAGATAGATTTGCTATGCTGCAAAGACTTGGCATGGAGGATTTCTGGGCCTGATGATCTTTGGGGCCAGTGAAGTTAGCAGAAATGTAGATCTGGGTGATGAAACAGCTACCATGATGTGCAAGTTTTTGGTTAGAGCTTCTGATCCAACCATAACAAAGCAGATTGAGTCAGACCCACAAGGCTGGTTGGACGATCTAACTGATGGGGGTGTTGAATACATGCCGGAAGATGAAGTGAAAAGCTCTGCTGTTGAGAGGCTTAGAATATCAATGGAACGAATAGCTATGCTAAAGGCAGCACAGCCTAAGAATATGCCAAAGAGTGAGGATGAAGAATCGGAGGAAGAGAAAGGAGATGAGAAGGAAAAGAAGAATGGAGAGGGTGATGGGAAACCTAAAGGGACATTGGCAAAGTTAACAGCTGAGGAATCTGAGCACCTTGCTCTTCAAGCAGCTGTTCTACAGGAATGGCACATGCTGTGTAAAGAACGAAGCTTTAAAGTTTAAACTTTTAACCAGTTGAGTTGAGTTCCCAATTTTCGAAGAATGATAAATTCTTTCTACTGTATTAGTTTATACTAGTATTTGAATAGGTGGGTGTTTAATCTGATTACAGGATGGGTGTCTCCTATTTTTATTCTCCCCCATTTTTCCCCTTGGGCGGGTGCTTCTCTGTACATTTTGTATTCTGTTGTCTCTTGTAACAAAAAATTTGCTCTACTCCAATTCATTTGCACTCAGCTGTCGTCATGTAATTTCGTACTCTGGTCCCAAAGGAGGAAATTTCACTCAGTTTGGTGTGCAAATCTCTTTGATCATCTTCAGTTAGGTATGAAATGATATTGACTTTCCTTCTTGTCTGCATTACATGAAGCTCTCATCTTTATCTTGTTAGATACCGGCGTTTTCAGGATTGAGATGCATGGAACCATGGATTTAGCTTACCATAGTTCTTGTTCTTTAACTGGGGAAAATGTCCATGATTGTCCTTGGAGCTCCTGATTCTACTTCATTACTATTTGAACAAGTCAAATATTGGTTTGGTAGAAATGACATAATTCTTCATCTCTGCGGAGTGTTAGAAAAAAACCAAAATCCTGAGTGTACGTAGAGATTGCCTTCCTTTGTGAGGAGAAAAATGTGGGTTGATTTACCAAGGCATACTGCCGTTATTGATGGATGAAAGGATCTCCATGCCATATCTCATCACTGAAAAGACAAGGGCTACTATCTTGAGGATGATTTGACTCACATCACTGAAGAATACAGGTATTAACTTCCCTATATGCTAATTACTTGCTCAGTTATTATAAAGCAATATGAATATGTCAATGAATTGATGATGAGAAGAGAGTAGTTGAGATGGCAAAGCTGCTATTTTCTGAGGTTTCAGATATCCTGTGGGCTCTTATATCGATGGGCTCCTGCTGATGATAAACCAGAAATTATAATTCACTTGCTGTTGCTGTTGCTGTTTTGCGCTCTGGTACAGCCTATTTAGTCCAACATTGATCTATGGCCCTGGACTGTTCACTTAATCACAGGCTCCAATGTCAGCATTGTTTTCCATTTTGCTTCTTTTTGTGTTAGGTTCTAGCACCATCCCAGTGGCTTCTGCTGACTTCGAAATAAGTGTTGCCCAGAAAGAAGATCACATTGCCATGTACATTGATCAAAATCTTCCCTACATCATTCGGACACAACAATGTACACCTCAAGGTATGTGCCCCACATTACTCTCTTTTGAAGTTTTAACCTTTCCGGAGGTAGCTCTGAGTTGAGACAGCTGGTTTCAGCTCAGCTGTTGATAGTTACTCAACTGACCGTTTAGAGGGTTGACTTTGTGCAAATATAGAATGCTCTCTTCATATGAAGTTTACTAGTGACCAAAATTAAATGTCAACTAGTTATCATCTCAATGTACCTGATATTCATAATCATCCTCATACTGTAAATCTTATTATTTTGAGGTTGGTACCATCTTATCAGTTACCTGATTAAGTTAACTCTACTAGCTCTTGCAGAAGTATAGTGGTAAAGTTCTACACCTGTGATGCCAGTTTGCAAAAGCCACACAGAAAACACACAGTTGTCATTATTTGACAGTGTCCACACATTGAAGTTTTGAAAATTTGCCACTGTAAGAACTAAGCAGGCATAAATTTTGTCAATTGATACTCTTCTTCCTGTATACCCCCACTTCTTAAGGAATAAAGGATGAATATCATTTCATCCTCTTTTACTGCTGTCCAGATTCTTCTTGCCCACCTGCAAAGGTATGTGATGACTCAAATTACCCTCTCTCTGATCTTTTAGCATCCTTATAGTAACATGAAATTAAACACAGATGAAATTTTCACATACAACTGAAGATACATTTGGTATTTGATGGTGGTAAGTATCCAGTTCTGGGAACTTATCATTACCGTGAAAAAGGTGTACAATATTCCTTTGACGGTTTCATTGTTCTTCATGTCTGACTAGTGACTAGTCTCTTCCCTAAAGGAAAAGCTTCATCCTTTTCAAATCTTGTCTACTTTTAGAAAACTCTTTCCCAGAATCTGTCGCCAGTCATTTACCTGTGCCGTGGGGCTGAAGAAAGCATGAAATTGTGTGATTTTCAACTAGTTAGATACTAGAGTAATTATCAAAATCCCCATGAGTTTGCTATATTCTTCATTTTTTTCCGTGCATTTTCAGAATCCTCTTTTTACCCTCTGAGATTTGACAAAATATACAAATATCCCCTAAGATATAACTTCCGTGAACTCTCCCATTAGTGGAACTCAAAAAGACTAGACTACTCTTTACTAAACCTAATCCTCACCGCCACCACCATGTGACTTCCTCTTTCTCAGACTTCATTTTTTTCTTTTTCTTTTTCTTTTTTTGATAAAACCTCTGACTTAATTTCTTACAAGAACTTCATTCTTTAATTCTTCTTTTTCCATTTCCCCAAAAACTAAAAATTTCTTCTTTTTCAATTCAACCCAACCAAAAATTAACTTAACCCAACAAAAAATTTCTTCTTTTTCTACTTTCCCGGTGCAAAAAACGATCCACCAACATGTGTGTTACTCTCTTGCTGTACACTGTGAGTTGGGTGGGTTGTGAGTTCCCTACCTTGGGGGGATGTGTGGTTGTGTTTTGTTTTTGTTATTTGTCTGGTGTTAGTGTGTGTCCTCCATTCTCCCCCATGTTCTTTAATAAAGTTGATTATGCAGTCCAAAAAAAAAAAAAAAAACCCAATTCTCCTCCATTGTTGTCCCTTCCTCCCCATTTTTCCCCTCAGGGAACAAAGCCTTTTCTTCAAGTACTACAAATGGGTCCTCTAGTTCTCTCTAACCCTCTATTTCCTCAGCTCCTATTTCATCACCCACGAACTATAGGTCTGGGGTGTCGGACGGGTTGAGGATGAGAGAAATAGATTCTCTCCAATACTCGATACGTCCAGTACTGGAGTTAGTGTTATTTTATATATTAATTAACATTAATTATCTTAATTAATACTCTAATCTAACTTTAATCCTACTCTAAATACTAACTGCACACATATTGCACGCTCACTTTACTGGAAAGAAGTACAACCCGAGGATGAGGGGTAGAATGAAATGAATTAAATGTGTGGTTAAGGGTGTTTTCAGATTTTTAAAATGTATTCACATATGGGTCCCACTCATCTAACGGGGAAATTGACGGAAGTTGGATCATAGGGAGGTATTGTATTTGTATATTTTACCAAAACCTCAGAGGATAAAACGAGGATTCTGCCGGGGGGGAATATAGCAAACCTCAAAGTTTTTTTTATAATTACCCTAGATACTATCACCTTGGCGAAAATGCCTTATTAGGCCTAATACTTTTTTAGTTTTCGATTTTTAGGCCTAAAACTTCTCCAGATTGTAATGTAGGCCTAAACGTTATCTCCATTAGTAGGTTTTAGGTCTAAAATGTCAAGTGGCTAACAAAATGCTGATGTGGAGATTTAAAGGTGTTAAATTTAATTAGTCAGATTTCACTTTACTTTGTCACCTAAACACCAACCTGACTTACCTTTGGAGCGGTGCAAGAACTGGTTGGGCTGCCATGAACAGAAGGCCATCGTCGACGAATATGAAGGATCTTTCCAAATCTAAACCCAGATGTCATTCACTCATCTTGCACATCGTCTCCTTTGTCCCCAACTCTGTTTCCTTCGTCTCCTTATGCAACTCACTTGTTGGGATGTTTCTTTTTTCTTTTTTTCTTTTATTCTCAGATTCAACAAATTTTTTATCCCTTCTTGTTTCCTCCAAATTATCATCAAATTTTGGTGTTTATGTCACTCCCATTTCAGTTCTTGTTCACGCTTTAATGTTTGTTCAACCTAGTAGATCCAAATTTCCTCTCAAAGCCACGCATATTTGGAGAATTTAGATAATATTAAATATAATCGCTATAATTTGGAATCACATTTTCAGAAATAAAAATTGAAATTACCTTACTCAAGTTGAATTTAAACTGACGAGAAAATATGTGAGTTGAGATCACACTAATTTTCAGTTACAAATCTGTAGTCTAAATTCTAGCTGAGTGCTTGTTGTTCAACAACATAGTTGTAGCTCCACCGCGTCAATCTAATCGAGACGATTCTCGGGCTTGTAGCATCCGGTTACGGGCTAGGTACCCAAGCTACCTTCACCCCTAACTCGATTATCTCTTCCCCTGTTTTCTTCATCACGGTGACGCCGCTTCTTGCCACTTATCTTTTCTCTCCACCTCTAAAAAAAGTCGTATTTTTTCAGCGACCTAAGCTCGAAGAGAAGGTCCGATGCTCAAGTTAATTTTTTTAGGATTGGGTGTCTTTGACCCATTTTTTCCTTGCTCCAGATGACGTATTAATTTGAGCAAGAATCTTAGGGGTTTTGAAGTCCATAATGTACGAATGGTGAAGCTCAAAGAGAAGTTAGAAACTAGCGATTCTTACTCTTGATCTACCCAACCTTAGGGTTTCTCAACTGTAGAAGAACAATTGATGTCCAACGCAACAAAACGACGTCGTTTAGGTGATGTGGAAGCTGACTAATTAAATTTAACACCGTTAAGTCTTCACATCAGTATTCTGTTAGTCACTTGCCGTTTTAGGCCTAAAACCCACTAACAGAGATAACGTTTAGACCTACATTACGATCTCGAGAAGTTTTAGACCTAAAAATTGAAAACCAAAAAAGTATTAGGCCTAACAATGCATTTTTCCCTTATTACCTTTGTCCCAAATGTATTGTCTCATTTCCTTAGAATCGCCGTTGGCCGATAGTCGTCCAGCTCTAGAGAACTCAACATTCTTGTATGCGATTGCAGAAGCAAGCCTATTTACCAACTAATTGGAAAAACCCATAGCTGATAAAGACTTGAATACCCATGCCTTTATCACTCTTCTGCATATTCCTTGCTTTTCCTTAAACTTTTAAACTTTTGTCTCTTTTATCCCGAAGTTTCAACAAGTAATATTTCACTCCAGAAATCAGTTCTTTTATAGTTTTTAAAACTTCCTAGCCTCCAAGACTTACACAGTGGTTTTCAAAATTTTGTTGGTTGTCACCCAAGTCGCGTTTCAACAGTAAGACCCAAGGTGGGCGGTAAGATTGAGTAAAA